>CAUYQV010069427.1:0-42613 GCA_963574575.1 Galagoides demidoff
CCAGCTACTTGGGAGGCGGAGGCAGGAGACTCGCTTGAGCCCAGGAGTTGGAGGTTGCTATGAGCTGTGATGCCATGGCACTCTACCCAGGGGGATAGCTTGAGGCTCCATCTCAAAAAAAAAAAAAAAAAGAAAAGAAAATGAAGCAATATTTATCTCCAGGGAAAACATGAGAAAGTTTCTACAGGATAGGAAATACAATCATACTACTTTATGTGGCTCAGCTGTGAATAATGGGCACATTGTCAAAATGAACACTGGCAGAGCTGGCAGGTTTGAATCCAGCTCAGTCCTGCCAAACAACAATGACAATTACAACCCCAAAATAGCTGGTTGTTGTGGTGGGCGCCTGTAGTCCCAGCTACTTGGGAGGCTGAGGCAAGAGAATTGCTTAAGCCCAAGAATTTGAGGTTGCTGTGAACTGTGACACCATCCCACTGTATACACGAGGGCGACACAGTGAAACTCTGTCTCAAAAAAAAAAAATGCATAGGTGTTATTTGACACAAACAGTAACTGAAAAAAATCATTATCAAATTATGGAAGAAATTAAACTAATTGTGGCTACTATTGGTTGGATGTTTAAGATATGCCAGAAACTATGCATTTTACTTACAGTAGTTAGCCTCTTAAACAAACACCAAAGATGTAAAAAAAGATGGCCTGCCGGTCCTTCCAGAGCAGTGATTCTCACCTTTTTCTGTGCTTGTGTGAAGGACGATGACCACATACACCCCATGCTCTCACTTGGAAGTCCAGGGTTATATTTAATTCTTCACTTTAAAGACAGGTTTTTTCCCCCCACTCAAGTAAGCATATTTGGATAAGTAAATTAGAGTGACATTATTTTTTGAAGAATTAAAAACCTTCCCAAATGTAATTTTTATGTATTTGTTTTTATTTTATTTTATTATTTTTTTGAGATGGAGTCTTACCGTGTTGCCCAGGAGAGAATGCAGTGGCATCAGTCTAGCTCACAGCTACCTCGGTCTCCTGGACTCAAGAGATCCTCTTGCCTCAGCTTCTCCAGTAACTAGGACAACACCCAGCTAATTTTTATACAGGTGAGTCTTAAACTCCTGACCTCAAGTGATCCTCCTGTCTTGGCCTCCCAAAGTGCTAAGATTCCAGGCATGAGACACTGCACCTGGGTGTCAAATGTAATTTCTAAAAGGAAATCATTATAAATCCCAGGAGCTTGTCTACTATTAATAGACCTATGGCCTATCTCACCACCTTTTGAGTAAATGGAGCCACAGAGAAGTTGGAGGCTTGTTTGGGCTCCGCACTGAGTTGATGGCACGGACCAGAGAGCTCCTGCTCTTCATAGCCTGTGTTGCTAGACTGGCCAGGGTAAGCTTCTACAGATGGCTGGAGTGGGCATGAGGCTTAACCATCGATTCAAGCTTGTCATGAGGACACGGAATTCTTCCTCTTCCTGTCTGGGCCACTCTTTACAAATGCACCAACAAAATTTTTATTTTTAAAGGAAAATAATTCTGTTTTGATTTAGATATGCTCTGGAATCCCTTCCTTCAGTAAATATGAGGTCAGACAAGTAAGTTTGCAAACTCATCCGAGAAAAAGTGTTGCATACCTCATTGCTGAATATTACCACGGTCACCTTCAAGGTACCCCCTTTTAAAAGCTATGTACCAACACCAGTGCCCAGTCCACCCTTCAAGGCACTATTTCTGGGACAAGTTCATGAACTTGTTAGACTTTATATGATGACAGATCTGTTGGCTATTCCAGAAACAGAGTTCCAAAAGTGCTTTGAAGTGCTAGGCTCTGGGGTCAGTGCATAGCTTCCCAAGGGGAGTACTTTGAAGGTGATCTAGAGATATTCAGCAATGAGGTATGCAGCACTTTTTTTTGAGTTCAAGAACTTAATTGACCTCTGTGTTCTATTGAGTATCTGTGTTAGTTAAACTAGTGGTGTAAAAAAAAAAAAAGTTTTTAGAAACAACTCTTTAAACAAAATCTACAAAATCTACCACAGACTTGCAACATTGCAATAGAGATGAAAGTAAGGCTACAGCGATTAAAGGTAGAAGGGGTGACAGAGGCCCTCATCCTGTCCACCCAGCAGCCTCCTCGTTCCCACCTGGCCTTTCACTTGACACTTTGCAGACACACTTAGAAAAAGAGCCACAAAGCATTCTACTGACAGCTTGCTGAAGTGTGTTGATGTTCAAGAAAAATAAATTTACTTTGGATATAGTTCCCTACTATGAATTTTATCTATTGATAAATTGCTAGACATTGTTACGTTGATCAGTGTTCACTGAAATACTTGCTCACTTTATGTGTGTATGTGTGTGTTGTGGTGATTGGTTTAGTTTTATATAAATTTATGCTGTTTCTCAAAAGAAAAACATCTAAGAGTTAGGGTAGATTGGCAGAGAGATTACAGGGGATTTACATATATCCATGTGGGATTATAACGTCAGCCGTGTTTATCAACTTTAGCAGAGGGTTGGGATCACCTGGAGGTCCCTATTAAAAATGGCATTGCTTGTTAAAAATACATATCCCTGGGCCCTGCCCCAGACATACTAAAACATGACAGGGCTGTGGATGGGGGGAATTACCAGGAATTTAGGTTTTTCTTTTTACTTGGAAAAAATTTAAACTTACAGAAAAGTTAAAAAGAATACAATGATCATCTTTCACCCAGATTCCTCAATTAATATCATTTTATTATATTTGTTTCCTCTCCTGCCCCTACCCCTTGTCTAAAAATATTTTGCTGAGACCTTTGAAAATAAATTTTAGAAATCCTGACACTATCCTTATGCTTTGAATTGTATCCCCTCCAAATACATGTTGAAGTTCCGAAGTCCTGATCCCTGGCACCAGGGACTGTGACCTTATTTGTAAACAGGGGCTTTGCAGATGTAATCAAGATGAGGTCATACTGGATTAGGGTGGACCTGAAGTCCAAAGACCAGTGTCCCTCTAAGGAGAGAGATATTTGAAGACACAGAGGGAAGAAGGGCCTGTGACCAGAGATTGGAGTATATATTGTCATAGTAACCAACAGAAACTGGGAGGTAAGAAAAGATCTTCCCCTAGAGACTTCAGATAGACCAGGGCCCTGCTCACATCTTGATTTTGGACTTCTGGCCTCTAGACTGTGACAAAATAAATTTCTAATGTTGTAAACTACCCTGTTTGTGGTAATTTGTTACAGCAGCCGTAGGAAACTTATACAACCCCAAATACAGTTGTTTGTTTGTTTTGAGACCAAGTTTCACTATGTCACCCTCAGTAGAGTGCAGTGGTATCAAAGCTCACAGCAACCTCAAACTCTTGGGCTCAAACGATTGTTTTGTCTCAGCCTTTGGAGTAGATGGGACTACAGGTGTCTGCCACAACACCTAGGAATATTATTTGTTTGTTTGTTTGTTTAGCAGACCCGGGCTGGGTTCAAACCCACCAGCCCCAGTGCACTGGCTGGCGCCCTAACTACTGAGCTACAGGTGCTGAGCTCCAAATACAGTTGTTAACTAAATGCAGGTATTTAGTAGAAATAAGGGTATTCTCCTCATGACTAATACCATTATCACACATAAGAAAGTTAATAATAATTCTATTATATCTAATCCATAATCAAATGTGTCCAATTGTCCTCAAAATATCTTTTGCAGCTTTTTTCTTTTTTGATCTAGATTCCAAAGTATTTTATATGCATTTGGTCATTATGTCTATTTTCTTTCATTCTAAAATAATCTAACTTTAAAAAATCACTTTTTGAAGTTTCCAGGTGTTTTTTTTTTTTGCAGTTTTTGGCCAGGGCTTGGTTTGAACCCACCACCTCCGGCATATGGGGCCAGCACCCTACTCCTTTGAGCTACAGGCACTGCCCAAGTTTCCAGGTGTTAAAGAAGGATTATTCTCAAACAGTAAAGACTTTAATGAAGACTATTGCAATAGCTGGGCACAGTGGCTGCTGCCTGTAATCCTAGCACTCTGGGAGGCCAAGGCGGGTGGACTGCCTGACCTCACAAGTTCAAGACCAGTCTGAACCAGAGGGAGACCCCCATCTCTAAAACTAGCCAGGCATTGTAGCAGGCGCCCTTCATCCCAGCTGAGGTTGAGGCAAGATAATCTCTTGAGTCTAAGAGTTTGAGGTCGCTGTGAGCTATGATGGCACAGCACTGTACCAAGGGTGACAAAGTGAGACTCTGTCTCAAAAAAAAAGCCCATTGCAATAGGGAAGTGAGATCTGGCTCAACTCCAAGCACAACAAGGATACGTGGGGATTTATAGCCAAATAGCAGGATGAGGGGAATTACTAACAGGAAACGTGAAAGTAGGGGGATTCTTGCTAAAGATAGGCTCAGGGCTTAGATATCAAGAGTAGAGATGAGAGACTATATCAGATATAGTCTCTGACTATAGGGTTGATTGAACACGAACCTTTCCTAAAACTGGGCTGGGCAGGCCAAAGACAAGCTAGGGGCTGAGGTCCAGGCCCCATCAAAAACAGTGGTCAGAGGAGCCTGCCTAAAGTTTGGTCAAGGAGACAGCCTTCATCACAGGTCAGTTTTCTTAAAGTTTGCCTACACTGTGCATCTATCCTATTGATTCTTCTTAGTATAATTTAAATTCCTGTAAACTGAAATTTAGGTCAAGAGCTTGATTAGATTCATGTGAATCACTCTGCGTAGCAGTGATTCACAGGAGGTGGTGCTGAATATTTCAAATGACATCACTTCAGAAAGAGCATAATTGTTGCACTACTAGTGATGCTCAATTTGATAACTTCATTGAGGTGTTGATCCCCCCCAGATCTACCCATTGTAAAGGGAGACTTTCCCTTTATGATATGTAAGTCATTTGCAGGTGACACTTTAATCCAATGTGAATATCTTGCTCTTCAATAACCTTTGTTCAATAGTTCCATTGATAGCTTTGCTAAATTACTTATTTCACTACAGGTTGCAGATAAGTGATTTCCAATTCTAGCATTCCTTCCTTCCTTTATCAGCTGGCATTTCCCTTCCTTTCCCCTCTTGTTTTTGATATCATTAAGGACATTTGGATTTTTTTAGTCATTGTGTATTCAATATAGTTCTTATTCATTTTGATGTTCAGATTGCCCCAAATCTGGCCAGAAAATCTCCCTTCAAGGTAGCTGCTGTCTTTGCACATTTCCTTGTCTTCTGGCACAGTTTCATGTCTCAGGCTCACTTTCCCTGTCCTAGATTTGGGACCTGCCATTTCTCCAAGGGGCAGAAATCATGGTCATCCTTCTCAGTGACCTAGAACTAAGGAATCACTTTCCTTACCCATTTAAACTGAGCTTAATAGTAGCTAATGTTTATTAAGGGCTGTGTGCAGGGACTGTGCCAAGCATTTTCAGGTATCACCCCATTGAATTCACATACTAATTCTTTATAGTAGATAATGTTACTTATCCTCATTTTATAGATAAGTAATTCAGGGTGTGGAGAAGTTAAACAAACTGCTTGGGGCCACTCGACTAGTAAGTGGAAGAGCTAGCAATTGGAACCCAGGTCATTCTGATGCCGAAGAAAGTACAGTAGAACCCCTATAGTTGACCATCTTATCCTGACCACCTCCTTGAGTTGACCTAATTTTCAGATTGGGCATACACCACATGTAGGTATCAGTATAGCAGGCCTAGTTCCTCGTGTTGACCACCAGTTTGTTACACTCCCTTGGGTGGTCAACTTCCAGAGGTTCTACTGTGTATGCTAGATTGGCAATTGGTTATGGAAAAAGAAAATTCCTTAAAAACAACTAAACTTCATAATATCTACATTTGTAAAAAACAAAAACCATGCTTTAAGATGACAGGTATTAAGCAAAATTAAAAGAAGGAAATCTTTGAATATAAATGAGAATTTCTCTCAATTCTCAATTGCCAATAATCACAGTTTAGGATAATCTCCATGGGGCCCAAATGATGAGAGCGCTTCCTTACCACTCAAGCAGAAGGCTGACCATGGAATGGATTGGTGCAGGGACTTTGGACCTAGTGAATGTTAGAAGCTCTGCGGGGTTCTTGTGCTACAAAGCTTTTCTCTGCATCGGGGTGGTTCATTCAGAGCTTTATCCTTGCTGGGTAATAAAAGTGTTAGCTGGAAAGGAGAGAAGAGAGCGGCTGTAACTGTGCAAGTGCGTCCACGTTGTTTGTTGCAGGCTGCTGGGGAAGGGGTGGAGTTGGGGTCAGGAAAGGGAAGGGACAAGGGAAGGCCTGTGACTGCCTGGAGAAAGGCGCCCCTTTTTCTAACCTGCACAAAGGTGCACTATGGACTGGCAGAGGGCCTATTGGAGTAAAGTTCTTCCAATATGGAACTGGCTGTTCCAGGTTCAAGGGCCAGTGACTCTTAATTATCTCTTAAAGAGAGAGAATTTCCTCCTCCCAGCAGGAATTTCCAGTTGTAGTTATTAGGCTAGGTGTAACCAAAATGGAAAAGTAATTATATTTCTCTTAGCAGCAGGTTGCCCCTGATGACCTGACAGGTTCCTGCTTTTGTTCTTAGGAGGAGAGTGTTTTGCCCTTTAACCCTTTTTCCCTTCTCCACTTTGGCCTCAGGGCCCAGCCAAGTCCCAGGTCCTGTTAAGTAACTAGCCTTAAGCCCAGCACACCAGGTCTCTGGCCTGTCCACTCTTCCCGCCTTCCCTTCCTGGGTCTGAGCACCCACCTGAGTGCTGAGCAGTGGGGAAGGGTATTCCAGGGAGCTGTAGTGGGGGCCATTAAGATAAAGGGGGTGAATAAACAGAAGCAGATGTCCCTTCAGCCCAGGGTTCCGGCCCATTGACAAACAGGAAACTGGGACGGCAGCTGATAAGAGCTATCTCTAGGGCCTGGCCTGGACTCCTTGGAGCCAGGGGCTGGGCTGGGCTTCTGGGTCCCCATCTCTCCCTGACAATCTTGTTTCCTTTCCCTGGGGACAGGCCAGAGGAGCTGTCCTCCTTCTTTCCTCCATACAAATACAAACCAAATCCATTCATGTTCTATCCTCAATGCCAGTGGCCACTCTAAATTTTAACACACATGCACACATAACACACACACTCGTACACACCCACACACGTGCTCTTTCACATACACACAAGACATACATACCTACACTTATCCACACACACACCCCCTCATGCACACATACACTATACGCACAGAAGCTATCATCTAGGCTGAGACCTAAAAGTCCTGTGTGACTCCATCCCAAGGGAGTGATGGTCTCCCAAACTTCCACAGCTCCCCCTCCCCAGAATGGGTTTGAGTGCTCTAGACTGGGGTATCCCCTCAGTGAAGTGAGGAGGGTTAACAGGGAAGCCTCTAGGACCCTACCTGTGCTCTAAAATCCTTGACTATAAGGGCTGGTTTCACTGCCTACCCCTAATCCAGGGAGATCAAAGCAGCAGAGACTCCAGACCAAGGAGGCAGTGGCCTGCACTGGACTGATGGTGCTTTGGGACCCTCCCCTGACGTATCATCATACAGCAATGCTTCCCTTTCAAAAAGGTTTTCATGGACCCTAAGCTGTCTTAAAGTTATCAATATAACCCAAATATGTACAAATTTAACCTAAATATGTAGCTAGGTATAAACCTGTACTGGTAACTTTTCTATCATTGTCAAAAGTCAAGCAGGCAGGAAGGGAGGAGCCGTGTGTCACCCTGCCACTCTCAACTTCAGGGGTGCTTCCGTTGAGGGCTGCGTTTCCTCTCTGATTTAGTTTCTACCAGACAAGCCCTCCGGGTCCCAGCTTTGCTGGGTGATCCCA
The DNA here is from genome assembly GCA_963574575.1 of Galagoides demidoff. Classification (NCBI taxonomy): domain Eukaryota; kingdom Metazoa; phylum Chordata; class Mammalia; order Primates; family Galagidae; genus Galagoides; species Galagoides demidoff. The sequence goes on from CAUYQV010069427.1 coordinate 7,767, forward strand.
GGCACAGGACATGCTGCTCCTTCATTCTGTCCCTTCCTCCTGCTGTTAATCTCTGGGCTGCCTCATCCTACCCTTTCTGGATTCTTGGTTTATTTGTCTTAGATCCTGGAGCTTGGGGAGAGAGGCAGCACTTGGGAAGGGTGGGGAGTGCAGGTGTCTTAGCAGTGGCAGCTGTGAGAGGGAGGCAGCAGGGCTGGCGCAGGCAGAGGTAAAGCAGGTGCACCTGCCACTGCAGCCTGGCCCTCCCTCCTGAGAGCTGCTCTGAAGCCAGGTGGCCCTTCCCAGCTGTGCTGAATTGAGGCAAGGGACTGGGGCTTTAATTCCTACCTCTAAGGCCACATGGGGAGTTGGGTTGGGGTCACTCCTGGGATGGGGCCAGCTTGGAACCAGGCAGCTCCTTTCAGGCAGGGCTATTCCTGGGATGGGACTGGTTGTGAGCTGTTGTCAGTCCTGAAGCAGAACCTTGCCAAAGCCCAACTCTGCTGACTAGCAGTGTGACCTTGACCCATTTCCTTATCCTTGTTTAACATGTAGTTAGTTTCCCTGTTTACAGATGGATTAAAGGAGACCGTGTTCCTGCAGGGCTGGGAAGGCTGCCCCTGGCTGCTCCCCTTGGGGAGCTGCTGCCTGTCCTGGCCAGGATCCAGGACTCTGGCTCAGCCATGGTGATGAGGGACGGGCTCCTGTGTGCTAAGGTGTGCCCAGCTGTGGCCTTCCCTCCCACTGCCTGATCTCCTCACCAGCTCCTCCAGCTCTGGGGACAGAATGAGGAAGTGGAACCAAGGTCCCCTGGGAGCCTGCCCTTCTTGCCCACCTCTCATCTACCTCACATTCACATGAGCAGCTGTCGGTTGGCTCCAAGCAGGGGGCCAGGAGAAGGATCCTCTGGATCCTACATTTCCGAGCCTCTGTTGTGCCATCCAGCCTAGAGTGCAGCCCAGAGCGACGTATCAGGCTCTGTGCTGTTCAATTTTATCCTCTGTATGCTCCTGTCCCTCAGGAGCCCCACAGGAAGGAAGGAGTGGAAGACCCAGGACAAGAATTCAGGCCTTTCTGGGCCCTCTCATCCCACTCAGGACCCTCAAATGTAGAAAACATGGGAAGATATAAATGGAATTCAGTGAGGGCCTGGGAAAGGGTACAGTCACACCCCCAAACTGCTTCAGCGCCTCCTGGGGCAGATAGGGACTTGATGTGAATTGGAAAACGTGCCTCCTCTGGCAGATAACAGCCCCACCAAGTGCTCAGCTTAGCAAACCGGTAATGCCTTTCTGCAATTTAAAAAGGCTTTCAGCCAGCCCTTGCCGTGGGGTAGTGACCTGAGGGCAGGCTGAACACTGTGGACTGCTTGCCCTTTCCTCAGCATGCTCCCAGTTGGAGGTGCAGCCTTGGGCTCCTCGCATTTTGTGTGGTTTGTGTGCCAGCTCCTGGGACGATCCATCACGGGCCACAGAGCCCATCTTCCCACACATCAGACGCTGCTCTCCAGAGTCTGTCTGCAATGACATTCATAGAACATTGGCCAGGGCTTAACGAGACCACTAAGCTCTGCGGAGAGGCAGCAAGGTGAAGCCTGTTCCTTGGGCGACAGACCTCCAGATACAGGTGTCCCAGATGGTGGCCTTTACCCTGTATGTGTGTCCAGCAGCCTCCACTGCTCTGCTCTGAGCCCACGCCTGGCAACCAGTTTTCCATAGACACAGACAGGAATCCTGCCTGTAAGATGTGTCACAGACAAGGTGTATGGGTAGGAACTGGTGATCCTGGGCTGGATTTAGCTAGATCTGTAATACCCACCCAGTGTTGATCCTCATAGCTTTCAGGCCTGCATTCCTTCCTGGCAGCTCTGGCTGCAGGTGAGTGGTGTCTCCCCCAGCTGCACTGCAGGAGTCGATTTAACCCCCCTCTAATGGAGACACAGTCATCATGTACTTCAGGGTCTGTCAGCCTGTGTTTGAGTCTTGGATCACTTACTAGCTGTGGCACCTTGAAAAAGTTACTTCTCTGAGCCTCACTTTAGCCATCTGTCAACCAAGTTGATGAAATGATTATTCTCTGTGTGTGCCAGTCCCTCAGGAGCCCCACAGGGTTGTAAGGACTAAATGAGTAAGGGCTTATACACAAAATAGCACACAGTACATAATCAATACACATTAGCTACCATAATGACCACAGGTGAGGTCCCTCTGGATAGAGAAAATATTTATGTAAAATTTCTACAAGCAGCATTTCATTGTTTTGGTGACTCTTGAACTCCCAGAAACCAACTTGAGACAGTCAATATTTCATCTATGAGGTCCTTCCACTGTCCCTTTCCAGACTGCCCCGTTGGGTGAGGGGGGGCCACAGCTCCTTGCCTTGATCTGCTCAGAACTATTTCTGATGGGGGCAGGAAGGGAAGCCCTGTGGACAGTGCCCTCAAAAAGCACCCCATAGCCCAAGACGTCCCTATTCTCCTGCATAAGTCACTTAGGAGTCTGTCAACAGCTCAGTCCTCCGATGCTTTTTATTTCCAGCCCTGACTCCTGCTTGGTAATAAGTTCCATGAGCTTACCACCCACCAAGTGAGGCAGATTTTCTTTTATGATTCCCAAACATAACTTTCCCAAGTTGAGCAGAGTGTGGTTCTAGTTCAGGATTTGGTGAATAAGTTCATGGCCACCCTAACCATAACATTCATGATTAAACAGATGTTACTCCTTCTTAGCCTTTATCTTTCCAGATGGAAGAACCCTCGATGCATTGCTCTGTGTTTTTATGGCAGCTTCACTATTTCCTGGGCAATTTTGGCCTGTTCTTTTTCTAGTTTCCCATGGCCTTTCTGAGGTATAACAAGCATGCGGGACAGAAGTCCCTCTCCAACCACAAATCTCTCTTATGCCACATTCTGCTATACTTAGCTGAACTTCCAAGTACAAAATGAGAATTTCAGTTTAATATATGCAGATTGCAGTCATGTTGAAGAGAATTGGAAAAAGAAGGGCCTAGGAGCTGGTGAGAGAAAGGGCAAAAGCTACAGAGCAGCACTAGCAGAAGTTTTTTCCTCCTTCACAGGTGTGGGAACAACGAAAGCAGGTGAGGTCTGAGAACTCCAACTCAGCATTCCACCCTAGAGCCACTGCATGGAACTGGACAGGTAGGATGGTAGGATGTGTCTTACTGAGGGATGCCCCCTACTAGTCCTCACCTACTCACCATAGTCCTGGGTGCTGGGTTACCGCAACCAGAGGAAGTTACCTTTTCCTGATCTGAACAGAGATGCCTTGTGGACCAGGGGCAACCCTGTCCCTTCCTATATTGGTCAGTATAGGGGCAGCGGTGTCCCACAGATAGGGAGGACAGAAAAGCGCATGTCAGAGTTTAGGCACTGGGTCCTGACTCTGGAATAAAATCTTCATAGTTATTCAGCCAGTGAATCTTTATTGGGCATCTACTAAGCCAGATGGGATTTCTTGTTTTCTTTTGACCAAAAGCATTCTGACTGATGTAGGTGATTGAGGAAGAAGGAGGTGATGCTTGAACTGAGCCTGGAACGGTAATAATTAGCCACGTATAGAAGATCGGGAGGAAAAACCTAAGCAAAGGACAAGACAAATGAGGTGGGCGTGAAAAGGAGGGAGCTACATGGAAGATGGCATGGGATAAGATGGACGGGTGGGCAGGACCTTGGTGGGCAAGGAGAGGAGTGGAGATTTTACTTTAAATGCGTCAGAAAGCCATTGTCAATTTACTTTTAAAACTGATTCTTATATATAGCAGTAAAGTGCACAGAGCTTAAAGGCACAGCCTGATGAATTCTAATATTCACACACATGCACACATACTTCCCTCATCCAGATTAAGAATGTTCTCAGCTTCCACAAACCATATATGTAATTTAAAATGTTGGAGGTGCCTGTGGCTCAGTGGGTAGGGCACTGGTCCCATATACCAAGGGTGGCGGGTTCAAACTTGGCCCCGGCCAAACTGCAACAAAAAATAGCCAGGAGTCGTGGTGGGCGCCTGTAGTGCCAGCTACTCAAGAGGCTGAGGCAAGAGAATCACCTAAGCCCAAGAGCTGGAGGTTGCTGTGAGCTGTGATGCCACAGCACTCTACCAAGGGTGATAAAGCGAGATTCTGTCTTAAAAAAAAAAATGTTCCATTAGCCACATTAAACAGTGAAAGAGAAACAAGTGAAATTAATTTTAATAAAGTATTTGCTTTAACCCCAAAGGTTCAAAATATTTTCATATGTAATCAATGTGTAAAGTGTTAATGAGCTATTACATTCTGTGCTGAGTCTTTGAAATCCAGTGTTTGTTCTACACTACAGCACATCTCAGTTAGGACTAACCATACTTCAAGTACTCAATAGCCTCGTGGCTATTGGTGATGGTGTTACTGTATGTCTAGAAAGAAGGGCTGATAAATGGAAAACCAAGCAACCAGCATCCATGGATAAGAATGTAGCTTGTGTAAGATCTAAACTACCGACTTTTTATTAAGAGTGTCAAGTTCTTAGTTTTGCTTTAGTGAAAATAAAATAAGTTCACACCCAATCTCAGTTCCCTAACCCTATATTTCTCTAAGGTCCTAGATTACTCAACACAGGATATTCCCACCACAAAGGTTTTTAGTTCCCTTTTGGGTTCTCATGAATAGTTGTCATTCTTCACATTCTTAGTATGGATATCTGAATGGGATATAGGTTCCTCATTTGATCAACAAGCCTTTAATTTCACCCTTGATTTATCTCAAACTTTTCAGAAGGAAGTCATGTTACATTTGTGGGTCCCAAACCTGGCTGATCACCAGAATCATTTCAGGGTATTTAAAACACATAAAACATACCCAGGATCTTCCTGAGTTCTAATCCAGAGATACACTCAGTGGTGGGTATTTTTAAAAAGTTCAAAGGACAGCTGTGATGGGTATTCGGCCTTGAATGGAGGCTGAACTTATTCACCATTCACTGAGCATCATCTGCTTTGCTGAAAAGGACCAGAGACCTCCTCTGGCACCATGGCAGAGATATGGTGAGTCCCAGACTAACAAATCCTCTAGGGGCAACAGTCCTATTAACAATGTCCTTGTAGCCATGGAGTGTATCTGTGTGTGTGTGTGCATTTTTGTTTCTTTTGGGCTAGGATGATGGCACTGGCTGGGGTAGAGACTTCAGAGGTACTCCTGGGTGTAGATTATTTTAGAATGGCAGAGCCTAGCCCAAGGGACAGGAAAAAACATCTCCAGTTGGTGACCAATATGAGAGACGACAGAGAGGACTCTAGGTCTCAGCTGGCCTGAGGGGTGTGTGTAAGGAGGAAACACACATCTGGTAACCCATCCTCATCAGCCCCGTTCTGTCTTTACCTCTGATAGAGAGGCTTTCCTGACAGTGAGTCAGTGGAACCTCGTCTTCACACACACGTGTGTAATAGCAGAGTCAATTTGTGTTTCAAGAGGGCAAGGTGAAAGACCAATGGCTGATGAGGGGTATAAAATTAACCCAGCCCTTCTGGATTCCACCTTAGTCACTGGGTGTGCCCTTGGCACCAGGATCATAAAACGAACCTGGTTTCCTTCCTTTTATGTCTTTAAAGAGCCCTGGATTTGCAGGCAAGACACCTGAGTTCCAGTTCCAAACCTGTACTAACCAGCTGTGTCACCATGCGTATGTGATTTAACTTGCCTGAGCCTCACTTCCCCCATCGGGTAAAATGAGTAATAAATAATTATCTTGTAGGTTACAGCAATTGCTGGGTAAAATAACGCATGTGAAAGCCATTTAGAAACTATAAAGTACTACACAGATGTAGACTAGCGTTTACAGTAGGGAAAGTGACTTAGAACAGCAGGAGAAATCCTTCACCGCCTCTAGGATTTCTCACCCCTGCCCGCCACGCGGGGCCTGACACACAGCAGGCGCCCTAACCCAAACGCAGAGTCCAGTCTGCGCTCCTGGTCTTCCGCCCCTCCGCACGCACCTGTCCTGGGGCAGCTGGGAAGCCCCGCCCCCAAAGAGAAGGCGCTGGGCCAGGGCTCCAACTGTGTTTCTAGTGGCCACTCCTCACGTCCCGGCAGGCTGCCATTGGTTCGGTAACCCCTGAACCGATTTTTCATTGGCCGCCCGCGGCTGGGATGAGGCGAGACAGCCGCATCCGAAGGTCACAGCCGCGAATCCCTAAGGGCTGCGCGCCTTTGCTGCCTGCACCCCCACGCAGCCCGCAGCCCTGGCACCTAGGACCTCCGTTCACGTCGCCTCCTTTGGGCAACCTTCTCTGCTAAGACCCGCCCGCTAATGGACACATTCCTGGTCCCCTACTCAGAGGCGGGACATCACTCCCCGGGCCGCGCCCGCGAGCCTAGTCGCCTTCTCAGGCTCCTTCCTAAGTCCTCCCCTCCTCTCCCTGACACGCTGGTCTCAGGATGCTGGGGACCTCCCGGCTCTGTCGCGAAGAACGCTGGGGCTTAAATGCTCCGGGCCCCACTTAGCAACAGAATAAAGTGGAAAACATGTGCTCATCACTTAACAGAAAGTGTTTCCACTCCGCAGCAGCCGCGGCTACAGCCTCTCCGAGCGACCTTAGTTTAACCCCTACTCCGCCACGGAGACTGGCGTTTCTAAAGACCTCCTCCCTCCCCAGTGGGCTGTCACTGTTACCCCGCCGCCCCGGCGGCATCCCGCGGTCCGGCCTCGCGCCTCGGCAGCCCCAGCCCTCCAGGAGCTGCGGCCGCCTTTCTGGACGCCCCCTCCCGAGGGGCGGGGGCGCGGGCGGGGCCGGCGCTGCCAATCACGGCGCGGCGCACGTGCGGCACGTCTGCGCGGCCGGGGTGGGGGGGCGCCCCCGCGCGGCTCGGCTGGGGTGCGGGCCACGCTGGGGAGGTGTGAACGCGCGCGGGGTCGGGATGTGCTCGCGGCCCGGGAATGCGCGCGGTGCTGTGCTCCGGGTCCGGGGGTGCAAGAGCGCAGCGTGGGGCGAGCAGAGGAGGGTGAAGTCACGGGGGCGATGCGCAGGGATGTGGGGGACCCGGCACCATAGGGCCCACGAGGGGTTCCGCCTCAACTCGGCCGCCTCTCCAGGCAATGAGGGGAGCGCCGGGACTCCCTAGTCTCTATTTCTGTCCTCGGCTCACTAAAATGTGGGCCACGGGTAGGGATGGGGCAGTTGACCCGCCAGTTCAGCCAAGGATTTAGCCAGGAGGACCGGCAGAGAGAAATTCAAATGTTGGGTTCTCCCAGCACCTGTTCTGGAGGAAACAGCCCTATATTTTAGGCCCCTCCTTCACCACCACCCCGCCTCCAACCCAGAGGGGGAGGAGTGGTTTAATTCTGGCTATGATTTTCAAACAGAAAACCAGCAAATATGTAAACCAAAGAGCAGGAAGCCCAGGAATCAAAAGAGCTGTCCCGTGGTCTTGGCAGGGGTCGGACAGGAAGCGAGGAGGACCACCTGCTCGGGACACCCACCGAGGTCGAGCTGCCATAGGCCAGCTCCTTAGTGTAAGGGGGGATTAGATGGCAGCAGGGCTGATATTATTTATGCAGAGAGACATTTTCAAGCTTGCGTGTAGTGTTTGGGTCCCTAGAAAGTTCCACGTCCCAAATGGAAGCCAGTTTGATGTGGCTGGAGCTAGCTGTGAGTTCCCTGAGCATTGTTTACTCTCCTTGAAAGGGGTGCTGTAACAACTTCCGGAAGAGAAGGCCCTTTGAAGTGTGGGCAGGATTCGGGTTCTTCTGACTTCTCATCTTCTGTTGTCTGGGTAGCTCCTTTGATGTGGCTGACAGGCTTAGCAGAGACTGGCTACCTGGACCAATAGCTTGAACACCATTCCAAGTTCACCTCCACCGGGATGGATGTATTGAAGGGAACAGACTGAAACATTCCAGGAAGAATCTCAAAAGTTTCCATTTCCTAGCAGGTTTTTTTTTTTTCATTAATCCAGTAGCTGTTATTCAAATGCATTACTCAATTCTTCAGACTATGAAATTACAATGGAAAACTTTGGGCTACAGTGCTCTACCTACATTACTTCATTTAATCATCTCAGTAACTATTAGGTGGGCATTATCCCCGCTTTCTAGATGAGAAGTTGAAGGCCTAGGGTCACATAGCTATCTGACAGAAAGCTTTCCTTTTTGAGCCTCTCCCTCATTAGAAGTTCATTGTGTTAATTAAATGAATCAAACCACACAAAACAGTTACACCAGTGCCTGGCTGCTCTGTAAGTGTGTAGGGAATGGTTAGCCATTCTTATCACAACTATTGTTACAAATATGAAACCAAAGTTCTCTCTTGTGGCAGGAAGTTCTACAGGAATCTTAGGCAGCATATTTTGGTGAATTCTTTTTAAAAATATTTTAAAGTTTTGCTTTTCTCTAGTTGGAGCCATTGGCAATTAGTATCAGAAGTAGAGTTTCTGGATTAATACTCCAAGACAAATCATACGGTGTCTTCCCCAGGCAACCTGGACTTTATCTGTTTCTTCCTTCTCCACTTTAGAACATAACTGAAACAAGCTGTTCAGCCCTCAGCTGGGTGCTTCAGTGTTCATGAATTAAGAATGGAAGGGATTGTGGGATTTTGTTTTTACTTTTGTTTTTATGATAGGATAGTGCGACTTGACTTTGTCCTAAAATTTCACAAAGCAAATTAACATCATGTTACTAAATCACTTTTTAAAAGTGTTTAAAAAGTGTTGCTTTGGGGGCAGAAAGGCCTCAAAGGCCCCACTGAATTAAGAGATGAATAGGAATAATCTGAGTGAGGCCAGGTGTAATGGGGGCTGTCCTAGAATATACAGAAGTGCCCCAGGAGACCCAGGAAGAAAGTAGGTAGGCTGAGCTACCCTTTTGGGTGTTAGCAGGACAGAAGCAGGAGGATGAGGGAGCCAAAGAGGTATCGACAGCTGAGACACACAGTGGAACCCAGCCAGAGCCTGTCTTTTGAGTCAGAGCACAGCCAGGGTGGTCAAGCACAGCCAGGCTTTGCTCTTAACCATGATACAGTGAAAGAAAGTATAAAGGCGTAGCCCCTGGTAGTAGTAAAAATAATAACAAATGGCATTTATTGAATACCTACTATGTGTATGTAGGCAGTGCTAGGGGGTTCATGTGCCTTATGTCACTTAACTTTATGACCGGGGTTATTGCTATTGGTTCCACTTTATAGCTAGGGAAACAGCCACAGGGAGGTAAAGTAGAAAGTAGCCTGTGGGCACTAAATCATAGTCATGTAACTGGGCCCCTGGGGGTGGAAGTGTGCTGAGATTTGGTTTACAAGTTCTTATCATGGGGCAAGTTCGGGACTTCCTGATCTAAATCCACCTAAGGAAAAGAAGCTTTAGGAAAGGAGTGGCTGGATCAGAGGGAGAGAGAGAGAACAAAATGGTCAGCTCGCCAAACCAGGAGCTGGGGGAGAACCTGGAATGAAGGGCACAGTGGGACCACAGGGCATTCATTGTTGGGGGGGGAAAGGGAGTGAGATACCTTCTGATGGGTGTGTGCTCAGGGAGAAACAGGAGAGATGAGGCCTTTCCAGAGTTGAATGGGAGCACTGGAGATAATCATGCCAGCTGAGATGTCATGAAGGCATTGTTGTAACAATAGCAATAACACCTCACAGTCTTAGCACAGTGATATGGGCTTATGTCCCCCATCTCTAATTCATACGTTGAGATCTCACTTCAGAACCTCAGAATGTGACCTTATTTGGAAATAGGGTCATTGCAGGCGTAAGTAAGATGAGGTCATATTGGTTTGATTTATTATGACTAGTATCTTTGTGGAAAGAGGAAATTTGTGCAGAGACATGCACACAAGGAGAATGGCACATGAACTTGAAGGCAGAGATGAGGGTTGATACGTTTGAAAGCCAAGAGGCCCCAAAGATGGCTAGCAAACCACCAGACGCTGGTGAAGAGGCAGGGAACAGACTCTCCCTCACAGCCTCACCAGGAACCAAGCCCGCCACCTTGCTCTCAGAATCCTGGCCTCCAGAACTGTGAGATGATCCATCTCTGTTGTGTAAACCACACAGTCTGTTGTGCTTTGTTACAGCAGCCCTCGCAAAGTAGTACACACGGCCACACATCTGACGACAGCCCTGTCTGTGCTGGGGCCCAAAGATTTTTTTTTTTTTTTTTTGCTGTTTTTGGCAGGGGCTGGGTTTAAACCTGTAACCTCCAGCATATGGGGCTGGCGCCGCCCCAAGCCCTAAGGTTTTTGAAACCTGTCTGCAGATGCTGGGAAGACCTGTTTTTTAATAAAATTATCTTTTTTTTCTCTAATAAAGTGATAGACGTATATAGTTTAAAGAAACAAAATAGAAAAATAAAAATTATTCTGGAATATTACAATCACCGTCAGCCTCCTGCCTCCCAGGCTATCTTTCCAGCGGCAACCACTGGCAATGCTATAGCCTTTTTTGCCCTCGGTATTTGCACCATTTTCCAAAATAATTTGCTTATATTATTATTTCTTGTTTTTCAACTTTGGACATTACTTGTTGACTTCCAGTCATGGTAGCTGAGAAGTTGTTCTCCTTTCCCCACCCACTCCATATCCTTGAATTCCCATGTTTGACGAAATGACCACTGCTGACATTAGGATGAGGAAAACACTGTTCACCTCCAAGCATGCAGTGTTCTAGGACCACACTACTCATCTGACACTTTTCTCCCTCTGGACTTCATGACAGCTTCGTGTGTTGCATTTTCTGATTTTCCTGAACCTTTATGTTCTCCCAATATCTGGCCATCTCTACCATACTACAGTCAAAAGTGTTTCCCAAGTTCTCAACCCTTCATTTTTTCTGGAGTTGGTGCTCTCTGGTCCCCTGCTCCCCCGTGAACAGGTGCCCTAGGCTGCAGTGTGGCCCAAGTCCCCAAGGAGGAAGAGGAGGAAGTGCATTTGAAAAGTGGTTGTCAGTTTTCTGGGTTTTGAGGTGGATGTTTCCATTCACCTTTGGGCAAACTCCTTTTGTTGTGTGAAGGCCACCTGATGAGCAGGAGTGTGCTCATTGACTAGGGGAAGCTGGCAAGCCACTGTTCTCGCATGAGTGCCGGGCTTCCCAGTTCTGGCTGAGCATGCTGACCATGTGTTCAGGCAGAGCGGGTTCTGAATCCAGGGGAGATGTTGTCTAAAGGTGCAAATGACGGAACTCACTCCTGAGAGTGCTATTTTTATTGGTTATTGAGGTTTTGGCAGGGTTGGGTTGGGGGGAGTGTTGCTGGAAGTTGCTTGCAGGAGATAATGGAGGGGGCAGGAGTTGGAGGTACATTTCCCTGTGCAGAGTCAATGCTGCTGGGTTCTGGGGTGTGGGGTCTAGACCATGGAAGAAGCCTGGAGCACTGTGCGAATAGGGTAGTGGCCTCAAGCCTTTTATTGGTGGACTTCAACCAAGAAACCAGGGCAGAGGGCCATGGTTATGACAGGGACTAATGTTAAGGAGTGGGGGACCCTTTTGATGATTCCCTGAAAGAGCCAGGGGACACGTTTGCAGGGGTGAGGCTAAGGACTTACATTCATCTGGAGCCTTAGAATCATGACCAGGAGGATCATTGTAAAGTGAACTCACATCTGCTCAGGCTGCTGGAGACTGGGTGTACACCCATGTCTTCTCCAGAATGACTCAGGGAGACAGGGAATTTTACCCCCATTTACATTGGGGAATCTGAATCTCAAAGAGGCCTATATCGTCAGGTGACAGAGGTGGAATGGGACTCAGGTTCAGTGCTTCCCCATTTGCACTGAAAATGGCACTCAGCTTGCTGGAAGGTGACAGACTAACTAGGGGTCTTAGTGGACCATTCAGGGTCCTAGGTATAAAGTCTTTATTACATTCAATTCTGGGCACTGCATTTTGAGAATAAATGAGAGAGGCTTGGCGCTCATAGCACAGTGGTCACATGCTCCTAGGGTGGCTGGTTCGAACTTGGCCTGGGCCTCTCAAAGAACAATGACAACTGCAACAAAAAATAGCTGGGTGTTGCGGTGGGCACCTGTAGTCCCAGCTACTTCGGAGGCTGAGGCAAGAGAATCACTTATACCCAGGAGCTTGAGGTTGCTGTGAGCTGTGACTTCACGGCACTCTACCAAGGGTGACGTAGTGAGACTCCGTCTTGCCAAAAAAAAAAAAAAAAAACAAGAATAAATGAGAGCACTTTATAGACTAAAATACACTGCATGAAAGTGAATAAGGTTCTTTTTGAGTTTTGTAACGTCTGAAGGTCCCCCCTCCAGTGTTAGCAGCAGCTCCAGGAAGCGTGGTTTGCTGTGTCTCCCATGTGCAGACTCCTGTGTCACCACTGGGTATCATGGTATGCTCGGTGTCGTGGACCTAGGTACCTTTCTCATGAGACTAATCTCCTCCATAGGCAAAAGCCCATTTGCTGCAGCCTTTGTAATTTAGGTGGCTGCAAATGTGACCAGTTAGTCCTCCCCAGGAAGCAAAGTTCCTCTGTCTTCAGCTTCATACATGCAGGGATCAATACAGGCTCCCCTCCCACCTCCAGGCAGCTGCCCTTTCATCTGGGATAAGTCACGGACACACTGCTGGGGTCCTTCTTGCTAACAAGGACACTTTCCCCATGCTGCTTCCCTCCCAGCTCTGGGGCTAGGCTGTGAAAGGTGGGACAGCGCTCCAGTGAGGAGGGCCTGGCTACTCACACCCTGCCTGCCGCAACTCCTGGGGTGCCTCTCACAGGTAGGAAGCCAATGGCATTTTCTACATTCTGGTCGTTCCAAACCAGATTGAATTTGTTGCTTTAATGGGAAGCTCCTTACTGAAGTTTCAAGGCTCCCATCCTAACTAATAACTATTGGATTCTAATCTCTTCACAAATTTGTTTTGTCTCACGCATGGTCACTATATGTATTTTTACTGAGCTTTCTTTGGACAAGGATAAGGAATCTCTTTTCCTGACTTCTGATTGTCAGTGATCTCTGTTTGGAGTTCATCATCACACAACCTCCAGGGTTTTCTAAAGAAAACAGAAGCTTGAAGGCTTAGGAGTGGTTGGGCTTTGGGAGGTCTAGAAACAGAGGCCGGAGCATAGAAAACCAGCCCATAAGACCTAGTCCTCCAAGGGCTGAGCAATGTAGCTAGACTGACCACCTGCCTTGGAAAGCATAGGACTCAGGGGCATCTAGAGTGAATGGGAAGCTTCTAGTCATACCTTCCCAGGCCCCAGACATACATCTGGGCCAGATAGCTGGGAACCGTCCTTAAGGCTTATGTGAAGCTGCTCCTGATTTGTATCAGTTTATTTTAGATTGAGCTGCAACAACCACAGCTTAAGATATATTAAATGGTTTCTTACATATGTGGTCCAGGTCGGTTATGTCAGTTTCACCATCACTGAGGACCCAGGCCCTTTTCAGCTTTCTGTCTGTCCTCTCTAGGCAGTGAGTCTGGTCCTCATGTGTCATACTGGCCCATGGAGTTCCAACCATCACATCTGACTTCCAAGCAGCAGGACGGAGGAGAAGGAGAAGAAAGGCTTATACCCTTGGCCCCATTTCATTTCATTTCACTTTATTTCATTTTATTATTATTTTTTGAGACAGGGTCTTGCTCTGTCACTTGGGCTAGAGTGTCGTGGCACAATCTTAGCTCACGGCCTCCTCAAACTCCTGGGTTCAAGGGATCCTCTTGCCTCAACTTTCCAAGTATCTAAGGCTAGAAGTGCATGCCGCCATACCTGGCTAATGTTTTTATTTTTATTTTTTTAATTGAGATAAGCCCTTACCATGTGTCCCAGGCTGGTCTTGAACTCCTGGTCTCAAGGGATGCTCCAGCCGTTAGCCTCCCAAAGTGTGGGAATTATAGCACGAGACACTGTGCCCAGCCACTTGTACCTTCTTTTAAAGTGGTTTCCTAGAATAACTATCCTTTACTTTTGACGACTCACTGGCTAGAACTTAATGGCCAAGATTGGAGGAAGGTGGGGAGATTTAGCTCTTATAAGGGTGCAGTGTTACTTGGATAAATTGAGAGTTTGTTATTAAGGGGAAGAAAGAGCATTGCTGTTGGGTTGGGTAAGCAGCTAAGTCTGTATCAGAGAAAGCTGGATTTAGTAGCTGTGAAATAAACAGTTTTTTAGGATTTGTAATTCACTTAATTCTTTGTAACCCTAGACAGGAAACATTACTTCTTTAAGCTTCAATACCTTCATTTAAAAAAAAAAAATAGACTTCCAATGACTTAGAGCCGTGATTGTTAAATTGTGTCCAGAGAAGTCCCGGGGTTTCTTGGAGGCACCTCAGAGCTTAATGGGAACCACTAAAGCTGAGATAAGAGGGCAGCCCAGGCCAGGGCTTCCTGGTCCCCCACTTTGACCGGGCCAGCTCCTTTTCTGTCTGCTTTTTTATATTACCAGAGATCTCCGCAGCTCTAAACTTTCCCAGCCCGGTGGGAAACTTCAGGAGCAACTGTGGAAAGTTTCTGAGTTTCGAGAGAAGCAAGTTGGACAGGTTCTGTAGGTTCAGATTTCTGTGGTTCCGGAGATAGAGGGACCCGTTTCTTTTTCTTTTCTTTTTTCTTTTTTTTTTTTTTTTGAGACAGAGCCTCAAGCTGTCTCCCTGGGCAGTGCTGAGGCATCACAGCTCATGGCAACCTCCAACTTCTAGGCTCAAGCGAGTCTCCCGCCTCCGCCTCCCAAGTAGCTGGGACCACAGGCACTGGCCACAACGCCTGGCTATTTTTTTTTTTTTTTTGGGTTGCAGCCATCATTGTTGTTTGGTGGGCCCAGGCTGGATTCGAACCCACCACCTTAGGTGTATGTGGCTGGTGCCTTAGCCACTTGAGCCACAGGTGCCGAGCCGGGACACGTTTCTGTAGTTGTGAAAATCCAGGGAGGCAGTGGGAAAAAGGCTTGGCCATACTTTATAATTCCATGAGTATTTGGTTGTAATTTTCATGACTCAGGTGTGTTAGAATATATTCCCTGAAGTCTGGAGTGAAAAAAAAAGGAACTTTGGAATAAGATCTAGGGTTGTCTTACTGCTCTGCTGTTTGCTGCTCGTACCTCAACCTCTCTAGGCCTCAATGTGCTCATCTATAAAATGAGAATAGTAATAATGCCAACTCTGAGAATTGCTGTGAAAATTAAATGTAGATACTTATAGAAAGCTTAAAGGCTGTAAGTGGACATTTGTTTACTTCAATGTCAGCTGTTCATTCAGAGGGTCCCCCACCACCTAGGGGTTTAAAATAGAAGAGAAAGGCCTGGTTCCTCAGGCTCCACATTGATGATGTTGGGACCTTGGAGCATCGCCCTGAGCAGGTGTCTGGGCTGAGTAAGGAGCCAACTGAACCCCACTGCTGGTGTTTACTTTCTGTCCAAAAATCTTCAGTCTTTTCCTTCTTATTGCGTTGTTTTTCCTCATCATCAATTAAACACTCTGAGGTCCTTCCCATCCTGAAACAAAAGAAAATCCTTTACTTCTCCACCGTGACTCTGGTTGCCTATGTGTGTTCAGGTCTTTCTTCTTTTTACAGCTGAGAAACTTGACCGAGTTTTCTTCACCCTCAGCCTCTTCTTTCCGCCTGTCTGAGCTCACTGTGAGCCAGTTTGTGCTGAATCTCTCCCCTGCAACTGCTCCAGCCAAGGTCATGAGCAATCCCAATAAGCAGTCTTAGTTCTTATGTGGCCTGAATGTTCCTTGGGCTGCCTGAGGTCACCCTTAACGGAGTTAAAGTTTAGAGTAATATGTGTAAGTGCCGCATCATCTCCACTATTTCTGAGGATTCCTACCTCAGAGGGATATGAGTAGATGTTTGTCTTTGAACTCTTTTTTTTTTGAGACAGAGCCTCAAGCTCTCCCCCTGGGTGGAGTGCTGTGGCATCACAGCTCACAGCAACCTCCAACTCCTGGGCTCAAGCGAGTCTCCTGCCTCTGCCTCCCAAGTAGCTGGGACCACAGGTGTCCGCCACAACACCCAGCTATTTTTTGGTTGCAGCTGTCATTATTGTTTGGTGGGCCCGGGCTGGATTTGAACCTGCCTCCTTAGGTGTATGTGACTGGCGCCTTAGCCACTTGAGCCACAGGCGCCGAGCCTGTCTTGGAACTCTTGCCATTTTCTCTCTAATACCTGAAACAACTGTCTGCGGCCCAGCTCTCTGATTTGCATCATCCTCAGTTGTGAACACACCCCTTGTCTTCATACCAAAGGACACCACTCACTGAGTGCCACTGGGTGAAAGAGACTATCATTAAAGTCTCTGGAAAATTCCAGGGAATTATAGCAGGAGAAGAAAGCAAAGAAAACCAAATGTCTACCCTGTGTTTCTGAGGCCCTGACTGATAGGCCCCATGGGGTCTCACACCAGTGGCCACTCCACATGGCCACTGTCTCTTTTGTGTTGCTGGACCCTCCTTGCTCCCTGCCTGGAATTTCTTCCCATATCTTAGCTTGTTTTTATCCCAAGCCCCGCCACCCCCAAAGTCCTGTCTCTGAGGTCACTAGGGGCCCGTGAAAATAACTCTTACTCTCCCCTCTGGGCAATATCAGTTCCGCTGTGTTCTAACTTTTCTTTTCAGGCTGGGGATACTGTACTCACCCAGTGGGCCCAAAAAAACACCTTCCCGGTAAGAGCACAGGCCACCACTTGGTTTCCACCTTTGCCACACAAAAACTGGCAGAAAATCTGAAGCCAGTTTTTGTTTCGTGGAGGCAACAGTTTCAAAGAATATTCTAGGCTTTCCTTTGTACCAGTAGCACCTGCAGAAGGAGTTTGCTGTTTTCTAGAACAAACTTGTGGGGTTATGCTTTGTTGTGTCTCTCCCTTACATCACATGGTGTCTCTGCTGAGTGTCCCCCCTCCTCAGAGCACTAAACTCCCATTGCCACCCTCTCCTCTGTGGCGGTCCTCACGTTCCAGCCCCTTACTTCTCCTCCTCCATCTGTGGCTGTTCCTTTTGTCTGCTCCTGGGCTCCTCTTCTGCTCCCTGTTTCTTTTTAAGTAATTACAGACTTACAAGAGTTTGTTGCACAACAATGTAAATGTACTCAACACTGCTATAGTGGATACTTAAAGCTGAGTAAGGATGGTAAATTTAATGTTATGTCTTTTTTTAACCACGATAATGATTATTATAATAATAAAAAGAGAATGCTATTCAAAGGCATAGTTGTACTGTGAAGGGGCAGGGGAGCGGAATGGTAGAGGTGGGAGTTGAAATTCTTAGAAGAACAACTAATAAGTCAGTTTTAAACTCCATTTAATACATTTTAGTGTTTAACATGCCCCTCACAATAATTTCGGACTTTTAGAAAAGTGAAAAAGAATGCCATCAAGAATTCCAGTACACCTGTGCCCAGATTCCCCAAATGGTAACTTTTTATCACATTTACTTGATCATTAATCTACCTGTCTTCTATGTATCTGTATAATTTGCTTTTTCTAAACCATAGAAAGTTGAAGACATAATTTTCCTTTCCCCTAAACATTTCAATTAGTATTTCCTAAGAAGCCATTCTCTTACAGTGCAATGATCAACATCAGAAAAATAAAACGGATACACATACAGTAAGTACTATTATCTAATCTATGAACTATATTTCAAATTTAGCTACTTGTCACAAAGAATTATAGCAAAAAAAAAAAAAAAAAAAAGCAACTTTGTTTTCTGGTCCAGAATCTAATCTAGGATCCTACACTGCATTATTTAGTTGCTATGTTTGTTCTTTAGTCTCCTTTAATCCAGAGGAGACTCTTCAGTCTTTCCTTGTCTTTCATGACCTTGACATTTTTGAAGAGCACAGGTCAGTTATTTGAGAGAACGTCCTTCAGTATGGATTTGTCCGACATTTGCTTATGATTAGATTCAAATTATACACTTTTGGTAGGAACAGTACAGGAGTGACATTGCATCCTTCTCGGTACATCCTGTCGGAAGGTACACGATGTCTACCTGTCCCCTAATTGTGATCACTGAGGGGAGGAGGTATCTGCCAATCTTCTCTATTGTAAAGTTACTTCTTTCTTTATATCTACTAAGTGTCATGGATGGGAGACGCATTCAGATTATGGCAATTTCTGTCTGTCTCTTAATGCTGATGTTTCCTTGTGCTCCATCATCAGCCTTCTGTTCCTCTCCCTCCATAGTGTTTGTAGCTACCTCAAGCTCATGAGGCTCATTTGGGCCTCATTCCCCACCCCCACCCCCAAACCTGCCCTTCCTCCTCTATTCCCTGGTGACAGTTCACAGCACTACCCTGCTCCAAGCCTCGGTCAGCCTAGGCTCCTGGCATCATTCCAGTCTCCTCCCTCCCCACTGTACTTCATGCATGATCAGCCACCATGTCCCCTAGGTCTTACATTCCCAATACTTTGTACCACTTCCTTGGCTCAGGCCATTGTCACCGCAGGCTTGGAATCCTGTCCCAGTCCCCTCACTGTTCTCCCCGCATGGGACCTTGCCTTCCTTCCTATTCATTCTCCACCACTATGGCAGATTGCCTTTCTTGAAGCGTACATCTCATTGGGAAGAGACGAACAGGTGGGTGGGTGCTGCTGAGACCCGTTGGTGGCTTCCCATCATCCTCAGATTCTAACTCCTTCTGTCTGGTGAGGCTCTGCCTACTCCTCCAGCAGCCCCAGTCATGCTGATGTTTATAGTTTCCCAGTTTCAGTTGCTCTCTCTCTTGGGCTTTATGCCTGAAACCAGGAGGGTCATCCTTTGAATTCACCACTGTGGCAGATATTCCCTGTACCCCTGGGCATGATTTACGCCCTGCCCTGGTGCTCCTCTGGTACCTTGAACTTGCCCCAACCCTACTGTGAAATTTTTCACACTTTGAAATAGATGCCATCCATTTGGATGATGATGCTGTCCACTTGGGCAATGAGCTCCTCCAGGCCAGGGAGCATGTCTTGTCCATTCCTTGTGGGGAACCCTTTACTAACTCTGGTGCCCAAATACATGCTTCACAAACATTTGTCAAATGAATAAAGTGGCAAATGGGTGGAGAGGGTGAGTGAAGGCAGGACTTGGATATAGCTGCAGGTTTTGGTTGACTAGGGAAAGTCACAAACACTTTTGACTCAGAGACTTGGGTTCTGGAGACAGGATGGCTAGTTTGGGAGGCCAGCTCTCACAGGACTGAACATCCAGGAGGAATACCAGGAAAGAGATGAAATGCTTGAGTCTGAATGACTTACTAAGGGCAGGGCTCATCAGATAGCCTAGGTGCTCCTGACCTAGAAGGCTAAAACTACAAAGGAACAGGTTTCCAAGGCCCAGGTGACTCAGATAGGGTTGGGCTCAGGACTCAGGAAGGAAACCTGCCAGATAAGAAAGCAATCAGCAAGGCTTTTGCCCAGGTGGCCAACCACATGGCTGAAATCCTCCATTGACTTGGCAGCCAGTTCAGCCTACAGTTTCCTAGGGAACTGAGGGCCAAGCAATCTGTAACACAACTTGGCATGGAGCCTGGGACATTTTATGAGGGCCAGATGGCTGGACCTGGTGCCTTGTCAGTGTTGCAGGGTGGGCGGCTCAAGGTCTTGGGGGTAGGACTGAATGTTAGGGCTGAGGGAGTCTGAGGAGGGCTGGAAACTCACATAGGCCATATAAGTGAGGGGGACAGGAATGGGGAGTTGGCAGTTAGAAGAGCATAGAACCGGAGCCTGGTGAGAAGCCCAGCGCCAGGGCCATTGGTATTAAAAGTCAAGAAAGTAAGTAAAAAAGGGAGTAGGAAGGACCTCATGGTTAGAATCTGGGTCAAGAATATTATTTGCAGCTGGGCATGGTTGCTGCTGGCTCCTGTAATCACAGATACTCAGGAGGCTGAGATGGGAGGATTGCTTGAGGCCAGGAATTCAAGACCAGCATGGGCAACACGGAGAGACCCAGGCTGTTAAAAAAACAAATTAGCCAGGCATGGTGGTGTTCTTTTAGTGCTAGCTATGGGAAGGCTGAGGCAGGAGGATAGCATGAGCCTGGGAGTTCAAGGCTGTAGTGACACCATTGTACTTCAGCCTGGGTGATAAAGTGATAAAGAAAAAAAAAACCCAGAAAAATAATACTATTCACCCCTTGAGAACAGGAAGTTGTTCTCTCTATCTCTGCTGTATCCATACTGCCTAAAACACTACCTGAAACAAGAGTCACACAGATCAGAGAGAATCAGGAATCTGGAGAGCTAAAGATCTGAAGATTGATCATGGAAGAACGGGCTTTTTCAGCTCCAGGGAAGAGAGGTAGTTCTCATGAGATTAATACCTACATGAAGCCCTGTTGGGTCCTGTAAGTAATAAACATTTAAATGATCATGGTGCTAGGCAGAAGGTAATCTTTGACAAGGGCTGGATCAGCAGCACCTTGAGTGCCTAACCCAGGTCAAGGTGTACAATTGTTAAGCAGATCTGGAGCAGGGAGGATGCATGCGTGGGAGGGAATCTCTAGACCTGACTTGTCATGAGAAGGAGAGAAATGACTAAAGTGGAAACCAAAAGTGGAAATCAACCAACAGATACTTTCTGTCTTGCTCTTAAATAGATATGTAGATGCAAGTAGTTGAGTACCTGCGTGCTGTGTGAGTTAGCCTGAGTTATGTTACAGAGAGGGGAACCTGTTTGTCCTGTATAGTTGTAGATGGGTGCAAAATGCTGCAGGTGTTGGATTTTTCCTGAGAGCAGCATGAACGAGGATGTCAGCACAGCTGGGCAGTGATCTGAGGGGCTGTCAGACAAGTGGAAATGGCTGGATAGTTTACAGTCAGCAACTAGGGGTTGAAGTGCAGGCAAAGAACACCAGCCATCAACAACAGGACTCTGGGCCCTGAGCTGCTGGTAGCTCTGGGCAGGAAACCTCTTACATGGGAAGGGGTTAGCTTAGTGCCGTGGAGGGGGAGCAGGAAGACAGTTAGAGGACAGAGCAGACAGGGCACTCAGGTGGAGGCTGACATGTGAAGGCAGAGGAAACCATCCAGAGCCTGCCCAAGACTCCTTGTTTTCCATAGTATCATTGTAAATGATGCTTCTTTATGTTATGGGTCTAAAGGTTCCCCATCATAATCATTATCAAAATACCATTTATTGATCATTTCCCATTTGTTCAGTTACCCCACTTAATTCTCACAAAATGTTGTAAGTCAGGAACCATTAATATCCCCAGAAAGGGAAACTGAGGTTCAGAGACTCCAACAACTTGCCAAAGGCCATATATCTAAGAAGTGGCAGAGCTGGACTTTAACTGTATCAAGGTGTGATAGACCCCAAATCCGGAAGGTAGACTAGAGGGCTAGAGGCACAGACTATGGAAACAGACTCACTACTTCTATGGCGTGGGCAACTCCATGACTCAGTTTTCTCATCTGTAAAATGGGGTTGATGGTGACAAGAGAACTAGCTGGTAAGGAAGGCCTGGGGAACTATGATACATAACCACTCCAGGAGTAGCGTTGCCTGATTTAGTGAATAAAAATACAGGTGGCCCAGTTAAATTCGAATTTTAGCTAAACAATGAATACTATTTTAGAATAAAATGTCTTGCACTATTTGGGACATACTTATGCTAAAAATTATTCATCATTTAGCTGAAATTCAAACTTAACTGAGCATCCTGTGTTTTTTTATGGTGACCCTCAAGAGGCGGCTTCTGTATGCAGCCTTCGGCCATGCACCCGGCTCAGGTGCAGAGCTCCCTGCTCTGGTGAGGCCTGTCCCCTTGTGGTCACCCTGTCTCCAGCCTGCTGTTCCTGCAGTGTCAGGCCGTCCACACCTCCCAGGCCTCTGCTTCTTTCGAGTCTCCTCCTCGGGCTCTCCAGTGGTCCTCATGGTGAGCTCCTCCCAGAGTGACCACACCTGACCCCCAATTTGGTGTTCTTTCAGGTGAGTCACTCTATTCTCCCTCACTAAGCTCTTGTGCCTTTTGGGGGGATTGTGTACCCCAAGCCAGGAGCATGTCTAGCTTTCACAATCGCTGCTTCTTGAGCAGTTGCAGAAATTGAACCGTCTACCTTCCAGTAACCAGCTTCTGAGAGAGCCACTTCTACTTTCTTTGTGCACTGGGGCTGTGGGAGTAAACCCAGCGCCATCAGCTCACCGGTCACCTGCCTCCCAGCCCACCTCCTGCTATGTTTCTCTTTCCCACAGAGGGGAGTGGCTTGGGCTGACATTTGTTTTTTCTCAGCCAAGGAAGTAGCACTCAGAATGGAAGGAGGGGCCCAGTGGCTCATGACTGTTATTGTACTCTGGGCGGCTGAGGCAGGAGGATCACTTGAGCCCAGGAGTTTGAGGTTGCTGAGAGCTGTGATGACACCACTGCACTCTAGCTGTGACAGAATAAGAACCTGTCTCAGAAAAAAGAAAGACGAGGAGAAACACCAATGTGCATCTTTGATGCATGTCATCTCAGGTGCCATCATGTCTGTGCCGAGTGGCAGGGCCTACCTAATGCTCCTGACAAGGGTGAGCCTTTAGATGGACACACTAACCTCTGCTACTGTTTGCCTTCCACTCTCATCCTGCTCTTCTCCTTGCTGTCTGTGGGCCCTTGCAAAGACACACCCCCAGCCCCATTTGGTATGCTGCATTACTAAAGCCATGTTTCTCAAACTAGTGGGCCTCAGAGTCCCTGGGAGAGCACTCTGGAACACAGATTGCCAACCTAACCCCAGGACTTTCTGATACATTAGGTCTGGGGTGAGGCTTGAGCATTTGCATTCCTATCAAGCTCCCAGGTGATGCTAAGGCTACTGACCTCAGGACCAGTCTCTAGACCTGCTGTACTGGTTTCTGGCCTGTAGGAGATTGGGATTCTGAGAGAAAGCCTTGACCCCCAGCTCCTGATTTTCCAGGAAGATGAAGGATGCCAAGTCAGGGCAATACTCCTCTGTATCCCTATTTATTATGCTGTAGCTGGAAGGACTTTGCATATGGTAATTATAGACCTAGACCTAGTTGGTGATCCTGTCTGTTAAGGCCCTGATTTTTTTTTTTTTTTTTTGAGACAGGGTCTCCCTCTGTTGCCTCAGCTAGAGTATAGTAAGATCATCATAGCTCACTGCAGTCTTGAACTCCTGAGCTCAAGCCATTCTCCCACCTCATCCTCCCAAGTAGCTGGGACTACAGGCACATGCTACCAGCCTGGTAGAGATGGAGGTGTCTTATAGTATTGTTCTGGCTGGTCTTGAACTCCTGGTTTCAAGCAATCCTCCTGCTTCAGCTTCCCAGTGTGCTTGGATTATAGGCATGAGCCACTATGCTTGGCCAAAGGCCCTGATTTTATTATGAGCAAGAGCATGACACTGTAGGGGATACTTGGAGTAGGAAGGGCAAGTCTTTCCTCATCTTTATCATCTAATATGGAAGACAACGAGAGCTGGTAACAATTGGTAGTTTGCTGTGCATTTGCACCCCAGTGCTGAGTTCTGTAGGTGTACATTCCCCAGCTGCTGGAGGCACTGGTGGCTGGTGTCTCTTAGGTAAATCCCTTCCCAAGAATTCCATTCTTTGTTCAAGATTGCAATGGTAGCCCACATCTAATGACTGGTCAATAATGGAGTTCAGACCTTCTGCCCCAATCAAGGATAGCTGAAGGGCTGTGCCAGCCCCAGAGGTTCCTGTGGGGTCCTCCTTCTGTCCCAGCCTATTTCCCTCACTGCCAATTGACAATTGATTCCAAGATCATGCTCTGCATGCCAGTCTCTGTCTCAGAGTCTGTTGCTTCTAGGAACTGGAGATATAGGGTTTGAGCACACTAGAACAGATGTCTGGAAGTCTGAGGAAAGTACTGTCTTCAGGTGTTCACATGGAGGAAGAATGGATCCAGAAAAGGATCCACCTTCTTCTTCTCACCTTCTCTGCACTAGCTCCCTGCTCCTGGGACCCTGGGACCCTATCCCAAGGGCCTGCAGCATTGGCAGAACCAGCCTGTCTGCGCACCTTCCACCTGCACTTGGCTTCCTACCTTAACTCATGTTCTATCTTACCTTTCCCTACACTAACTGATCTCCAAGGCTGACCTCTTGTCAGTCCCATAAAAGCCTCTCAGGTAGATACCATCTTCAAGAAGAGAGAAAGAGGGTGGTGCCTGTGGCTCAGTGAGTAGGGCGCTGGCCCCATATACTGAGAGTGGCAGGTTCAAACTCGGCCCCAGTCAAACTGCAAACAAAAAATAGCCAGGCATTGTGGTGGGCACCTGTGGTACCAGCTCCTAGGGAGGCTGAGGCAAGAGATTCGTCTAAGCCCAGGAGTTGGAGGTTGCTGTGAGCTGTGATGAGACAGCACTCTACCGAGGGCAACAAAGTGAGACTCTGTCTCTAAAAATAATAGTAATAGTAATAATAATAATAAAGTAAAATAAAGAAGAGAGAAAGAGAGAAGAAAAATGACTCTCTGGTTAACATAGCCTTCACCTCATTTTCTTAGTTATTCTGTTAAGATTTATATTCTACACTTAGTAGATTTAACATGTACCCTTGTCAAATGCACCATAGGTGTGGTCCCAATGAAAGCATTTCAAATTGTATATAAAACCAGCACATTGTACCCCATAATTACATTAATATACACAGCTATGATTTAATAAATAAAGAAAAATAAAGAAAAATGACACTCTGTAATGAGTTTTGGTGGAGGTCACCTGGTAAGGTGCTTGCCTGGGAATTTATGACAACTAAAGAAGCTCTTTAAATGTGAGGCTCCCAAAGGAGTTCTCGATGTAGGAATCACGGTCCTGAATGACTCCCTCCCACGCCAAAAAAAGAATGACTTCTAGGTCCAAGTTAGGGAACTCCCCTAAGGAAATCAGGATGCTCCTAACTTATTCTAACAGGATAATTCTACTTGCTCGGGCAAATAGTAGGCATTCAGTGGACGTCGAGTAAGGAAATGGACAGGCTTGGCTGAGCATTTCTGTCAGTTCTTTCATAATGAATAATACAGATGATATCAGCTAATTTTAAGATTGTAAAATTATTCTTAACATATGTCAGTGAGGCTTTTGCAAGTAGAGTTCCTAGGACCTACAGAATATGAAAAAGAAAGATGCATGTGGAAAGTATATCTGTAAAAGAATTACCTCAAAGGTCCTCTGAAATCTCTCCTGACCCTCCCAGTAATTAGCTTCTTCTCTCTGTAGCTGGGAACTGTCCCCAACCACCCTTCTCTCTAAACCCTGGGTGCTGTTCCTGTCTCCACTTGCTTCTCTGCAAAGCTGTCTCTTATCCAGGGGACGGTGTGTCTTTGTGCCCCTAAGCAAGGTGCCTGGCACACTGGAGGTACTTCATAAATTTGGAGTGACCAAATAAACTACATATATTTGTTCCAGAAATAATGTAGCATGAGAAGATAGGGAAATTACTTTTGATTTGGACAAAACTTCTTTCTTCCAAAATCCTTGAAGGTGATACAAATGAAACAAAAAAAAGCAGAAATTTCTCTTAGAGGTAGCACATAAAACAAGACTGATTAGACAAGTGGAAAACAAGATGTTCTCTGTGAATCTGGGTTGGTTTTATTCTCAGCTCCTTTTCTGGGAACCAGGGCTTTCTGTATCTTTTTGACACAGCAGAGGACATTGCTGTGAAAAGAACATGATGACGTTTTTGTTCGTTCGTTTTACTGTAAGGTTGGCTTTCCCCCTCAGGTTTTAGATTTTGTCTGATTTTCGTATGTAGGCGAAACCTGACAACTTAGAGTCTTTAAACAACTTGCAGCTCCACTTACAACAACAACTCAAAACATGTAACAGTAAATCCAATGGGTAGATGCATAGTTCATGGTTAAGTAAGCTCTACTTTCACATTTACTATAAGAAACATTCTCTAGGAGCCGTGCCTGTGGCTCAAAGGAGTAGGGCACCAGCCCTATATGCCAGAGGTGGCAGGTTCAAACCCAGCTCCGGCTAAAAACAAAACAAAACAAAAAACATTCTCCAAGTTATTATATACATTTAATATATGTAGTATGCTTAGTGTTCCCAAACATCAAAGTGATTTCAATTTTTTACATTTATGTAAAATGTATTTGTGTATAGTGTATTTCCCACTTAATATGTCTCTCTTCTCCCCCTAAGTTTCTCTGTTTCCCTCTCTTTTTTCCAGAAACATTTGTTTCATCATGATTTCATCTTTTTGTAACAGTCTAAAACTCTAGCCTCATAATTTTTTTTTTTTTTTTTGAGGTTTTTGGCTGGGGCTGGGTTTGAACCCACCACCTCCAGCATATGGGGCTGGCGCCCTACTCCTTTGAGCCACAGGTGCCGCCCTAGCCTCCTAATTTTTGCAAGTAAAAATCAAATAATTAAAGGACAGGCACACAGAAAGTTCTGGAAAATAAAATAATAGCTAACATTTACAAATGTTATTGATTACTCAGATTATTGATTACTGAGTACCAGAGACATTCCAAATACTTTATTTCTTACCTCATTGAATCTTCACCACAGCTTCAAAGGTAGGTGCCATTAAACTCAGCCCCATCTTTTGGTGACAGTCATTGCCCGTGGTGTTAGGTATTGCCTACGTTGGTCTTCTGTGGCGAAGCTGGAATGCAGACTCTGCTCTGTAGCACTCAGAGCCTGTGCATTTAAATACACAGCATCCTGCCTCTTTCCAGGACTGAGAAGAGACATGGGCAATGGGGTTCTTGCTTCAGCTCTGCTGAATCTGTCTGATGTGAGGCTGCTTGACTGTGTCCAGCCTCGGTGTTCAACGTAGAGGAAAGATCTGGTACTTTATCTTTCTCCCTCTTTCTCTCTTCCCCATGTAGTTTATTGTGCGCTCTCTCTCTCTCTCTCTCTCTCTCTCTCTATATATATATATATATATATGGCCGGGATTGGGTTTGAACACACCACCTCTGGCTTATGAGGCCGGCACCCTACTCCTTTGAGCCACAGGTGCCGCCCGTATTGCTATATATTTTTAGCTTTTTTATTTTTCCTTCTTATAAAAGGAAAATTTCTTCTATTTTTGCTTGGTGGACATTTGAACTTTTTTCTATCCTCTACATTCCCCTACTACTCAGAGAGAGAGAGATACCAAAAGCAATTGAGAAGTCAGAGCTCAATGGCAGGAATCAAAAGACACCAGCTTCATCACCTACACAATGATTGGAGGTCAGACAATTAAAAAGTGAAAGGATGACAGAAACTTCTGTACCTGTGAGCCAATTCACTGGAGCCCCATCCCTGTGCAAGGGGTGCCAAACATGTCAGTTCTGGAGTGGGAAGAGTTAACTAAATGCTTTGCTAAGGTGAAACCATCACAGAGAGAAACTTCCAGAAAAAGACCTGGCATCTCAGAGACCTCTTATTATCTTATTCATATAATCCATTTACTATTCCAACCAATATTTATATTCTGTCTGCTATGCCACAGGGACGGAGGCATGAAAGGCATTCTGCCTATGAATTCAGGAACCTGTAAGGATGCCCTTTCTCTACTGTGTAAGATGAAGCATGGCCTCAGCCAGGCTGGGCACTTAGCCCTCTCAGCTAAGTTCTCCCTTCCTTCCATCAGCCATTTTAAACCAGACTTGCTTGTCATGCAACCATGCAACACACTCTCTACCTTCCTTTCTCAGACAAGGAGTAATTTTTGTTCTGGAGTTTTTGTGGCCTGCCTGCCAAGTAAGGACAACCCATGCCACCAAAACTGATCAGGTTTGGGCTGTATATTTGCACTTTGTTTTTCTAAACTCCTTAAGTAGCCTCCTGGAGAAGGGGCTTGCTTATTAAGTAGCTGCCTCTACTTGCTGAGCAGCCATTGGTTTCCCACTTAAGAGTGAAGAGATTTCTCTGAGAATTCCTGCATGTGTCCTAGACTCTATAGCTATTCCCTGGTATTCATTCAGGAGTGTTTGCCCACTAGATAATAATAATTATAAACATATTCATAAATGTGTTCACAAAGAGAGCAATATAGTCACAAGGAGAGGAAGATTATACTGCAAAAGGTGGGAGGATATGTGTGAACTGGTTTTTTCCCTTTACACTTCTCTGAGATAAATAGATTAATTTTAAAATAGAAAATAAAGATGCCATTTGATAATATTATTGATTATTTAGGTGAACCAAGCCCTTGTCATAGCATGGTGTATTAATAGAGATAGACTTCTGCTTCTAGCCATAATAGAGAAGCTAGGACCAGATTTTCCCTCCCACCTAAAGCAAAACCAGACAAAATGTAGAAAGAACTGTTTTCAGACATTGTACAACAGGCAAAGCAGGACAATGTTAGATGAAAAAATGGAAACATCTGAGGGGCAATTCCCTCAGTTTATTCCCCAAAGAGAGCTTGCACTCTGCAGTACAGAGAAGATGAACCCAGCAGCCCAGTAGTGTCCCTGAGTTGGGGAAGCAGAATTCAGAATTTGGGGAAGCCAATGTGGCTGGAATTTGCAGGGCAGAGTAATGAAGAGGAGAAAGCCTCATGTGTGTACATGGATGCACACACACATAAAGAAAGAGATACAGACAGAGAATGCTCAAGATGAGGGCTCCCTGTAAGTCTTCATCTGTCTGTGCTTGTATATGAGGAAACAAATAGGGGCTTGGAAAAGAATCACTTGAAAAGAACGGGAGAAACAACCACCAGAGCTTATGTAGAGCTGGGAATAGTTTCTGCTCTTATCAGCCACTGTAGAAATATAGGCCACTAAATAGCAGTCACAGAAAGGTATTATCTCAGTGTGGGGACCAAATTAACTCCAGACTAACAGCTGTTCTGAACCCATTGAACAAAGCTTAAAAATAAGGCTGGAAAGGATTAAGCTATTTCTAAGTAATTTAACTGAATCTCAGAGCAAAGTGAGAAACATTTAAAGAAACACAAAATACCAGGATCTATTAATATAAAAGGGACAATGTCTAGCATCCAAACAAAAATTATCAGGTAGTCATAAAAGCAGAAAAAGAAGATCCATGATGAGAAGAATGAATCAATAGAAACAGACTCAGAAATGACTCAAACGATAAAATTAGAAGAGAAAAATATTAAAACAGCTATTATAAATATATCCCACATGTTCAAGAAAGTTGGGAAAACAACTAGCATAATATACATGGAAGCTATAAAAATGACCCAAATTTAACTTTCAAAGATGAGAAATGGAATGTCTGAGATGAAAAGATTATGGGAGAACAGAAAAATGAATTACGGTTTTCTGCCTTTGAGGGCCAAAGACTATCTAGTAGGACAGAGAGTCACATAAGCCCTGACACTAGGCATAAGAGGAGAAGCACCTGGAGGGAAGACTCATTAGCTCTTCTAGCTGAAGTCATTAAATGGGGCTTCACGGAGAAGGTACCACTAGAATTTGGCCTTAAGGGATTTCAACCAACAGCGAGGAGGAGAGGGATGGGCATTTCATATGGACAGACTCACACACACAAAGCACAGGAGAGAAAACCTGAGTAGGTCAATCTGACAGCTGGGTAAGAGATTCAAGTCTGGAGAATGGTGGAAAGGAGACTGAAAAATAGTGGTAGCTGCCACTTATCGAGCAATTATAACACATCAAGCATTATTCTAACTGCCTTATGTATATTAACTTGTCTATTCCTCTACAACATTATTGTTTAGCCCCATTTTGCAGATAAGAAGACAGAGGCCCAGAGAGGTTTAGAGAATTTGCCCCAAAACACACTCTTCAAAAGTGGAATCCAAGTCCTAGCTCTCAGGCATTCTATCCTGTCTCCAGTGCTGCTAACCAAGTATGCGTAAGATGGACCAGATTTATTTATATTTATTTATGTTTTAGTTGCTGCTGCGGCTGCCGCTGGGGGAGGCAAGTATGGAAGTACATTTTATTCAGGGGAGATGTGAACCCATTGAAGTGTCACCATCAGGGCAGACCAGATGAGGGGATGATTTGGGAGGATGCTTAGTGAGGGGGTGATCTGGAAGGATGCTTCAAACTGAACTGGAGGAGGGAAAGGCTTACTTGAGAGGCCATGCTGGGATGGGGACTGCAAAAATCCAGGTGAGTGGTAGGAAGAACCAGGGGATGGATGGCAAAAGTGAATTTAGAGAAAGAATTCCTAGGGCCTTGCTAAGAGTATTGCTTCTGCATTTGACTGGGATGAGGGAGGGGAGGGTTTGGGGTGGTGCAAGGCCTGCATAAAAGTCAAGGAAGACCGAAGGGCGATGCTTGCAGGACTGGAAGGAGAGAAGCTTGCAGCAGGGTTAAGGACGCAGAGCGGCCATGGTGGGGGCCAAGATGAAAAAAGCGGCTGGCAGCTGGCGAGGAATTGGAGGGGCTGAGGCATAGCTTGGGGGGATCTGGGCACCACCAGCGGTGGGATGGGAAGAAAGAGGGATCTGCAGAGAAGACAAGACAAAGGGAAGGCAGTGCAGTGAAGGGCTACACAGATGTTAGTGGCATATTTACAGGAAATCAGAGGCACCATCAGACGAGAAGAATTTTCCGGGAGAGTGGGTCCATTGCTGCTCAATGTGCAGAGGGCGAGCAGGATGAGGCCGGGCAAAAGGCCCCTTGATCATTAACCAGGAGCCCACTGGTGCCCTGAGTGGGCGGGTATCACAGTGGAGTCCTCGAGTGCAAACCAGAGTAGTAAGGGCCTGGAGAGCCTGGGGGATGAGCAAACGGGAGGCCAAGTTCCTGGTGGAAGGCAGGGGGCAGGGCCAGGCCGTGTCCCTTCTTTCAGGAGTGACAGGCTCAGAACAGTTTGTTTTGTCCTCCAGGGCAGTTACTGCCATCAGATACTCTGCTGGGCAATATGTTGGGAAATCCGAGACTGTAGGAAGAGAGAGGGAAGGGGGCCTGGTCACTGCTTGCTGGATGCTAGACACTTCCCTGCTCTGCTGGGAAGGACACCACCCATTCAGTGCAGCCTGGTCAACACATGGCATTTGTTGTTTTCATGAAAGAGGTTGATATCTGACCCCGAGCTATCCCAGGGTGCAAGGAAAAGGCACATTTGGGGCTGAAAAGAACTCTTCATTGCAAATTTTTCCTTGGGCTGTGGAATTTAAACTTTTGTCACTGACAAAAGTTTGCTCCTAATTTTCCGGAATGACTCAAATGTTTGCTTCAGACAATGACAGAGTGTATCTTGCTTGAATCATTGGATTTCTGTTATTTTTGTAAGATGTGGGTGGGCAATATGACTCAGTATTTTTCCAAAAGATGTGAAAATTATATTGCCTATTTTGGATCATTTCATGCTGAGATCTGGAACATTTTTCTTGAATTTCAGATCTGGGAGCTTGGTGGATTTTTGTTTTCGTTTTGTCTTTCAATCATGTCAGATCTTTTCCAGATAAAATTTTAAAGGAAAATTACTTAGCAATAACTCTGTCTAATGCATGAAGTACGTGGCATATTTTGAACACTAATGTATTCTCACAGTGTTACAATAAAAGGTATGCTAAACCTGGCAGTGTGTTTGCTATCCCCAATGGTGAAAAAATTAGAGAATGTGGGGTTAGAGACTTGAAAGCCATCTGATTCACAACTTTATCTGGTGAGTAAAATATCCTCAGACTAGTTTTCTGGCTCCTGCTTGGGGACGTCCCTCTGACAGCTGAGCTGTTTGAATGCATCAGATGGTGAAGAGCTCATTCAGTACAAGGCAACACTACTTATGGAGCATACTTTCACACCAGACTAAAATCTGCCTCCCTGCAGCTTCCAAACCTGGGTTCTAGTCCTGATCTTTATTTTATATGAATTTCTGTAGAATAATTCTGTAGCTGAATGAGTTTTTTAAACACTTGACTGCTGTGTTTTCCTTCTTGATAAATCAGGGAGGATTCTTTTCTTAGGTTTGTTGTCGTTATTATTGGCATTAATTCTGGGACAGAAGACTGAGGCTCAATGTCTCTGGGAAGGGTAAGGCACCTAAGAATAAGAAAGGCCCTTCCTTTTGATAGGAAGATCGGAGGGAAAAACACAAAGTTCCTCCCTTGTGTGTTTATTGAGGCCATGGGACTGAGCACAGAGAAGAGTGTCATGTCACGTGCAAGTGCTGTCACTGTCTACCCACCCTGGAGTCAACCCCAGGTGGGAGCCATTGAGGGGCAGAGCAGAGGCAGAGGTACCAGGAAACTAAGGAAGCTTAGGTTTCAGGGTCCCTCACTTGCCGGGATTTCTTCCAGCACCCTAACAGGAGCCCTAGCAATGTGTTTACATAATCTCCTTTTTAAAAAAATTTCAAAAGGTACTTTAACTGCCATTGGTTAAAACTGCTGTCTCTTTCCATTCTGACTGCCCCTCCATCACACTTATCCCCCCTGCAGAGCCATGTAGAAGGGGCCCATAGGCACTTTTGTCCCCCAGCTAAGGAAATTGAGTTGCATTTCATTTCATTTGGGTTTTGTAAAACAAATTTATGTAGATTGTAGTCAAATCTGTACCTAGTTATGTTATGGCTGGCCTTCCTGGAACAGGAATGGCTACCAGGCAGTGCTGTATTAGTAAATGTTTAATGAGATTCATAGTGTTGCCAGTTTCCTTGGTATAAATACTCCCACCATGGCCTATTCCAAGCTGTCAATGGTCACTGAATATGAAATTGGGAAGAGTAGCACATCATTCTGTAGTATTTCACCAGATAAATTTAATAGACATAAATGACCTCAAAAGCATAGTAATAGTAAAATGTAGCAAAATAATTGTGAAATGATGAGTTTTGAATATTTATTATTCGTTTTTAATGTTACTTATTTCATTTTAAGTTCATATAATTTGATTTTTTTTTAATTTAAAAAAATTTTTTTTTTGAGATAGAGTCATTAGAGTGCTATGGCGTCACAGCTCACAGCAACCTCCAACTCTTGGGCTTAAGTGATTCTCATGTCTCAGCCTCCCAAGTAGCTGAGACTACAGGTGCCTGCCACAATACCTGGCTATTTCTGTTGTTGTTGTTGTCATTGTTGCTTAGTAGGCCACAGACAGGTTTGAACCTGCCAGCCGTGGTGCATGTGGCCAGAGCCCTGACCACTGAGATAGGGGCGCTGAGCTTAATTTGATTTTTAATAAAGGCTATGTTTAACAAGTGCCTCCTCAAATTCCTAAAAAGCTAACAAGTAGACCTCATCAGTTGGCATGAGCTTGCTCTAGCACAACGCTGTAAACCAGGAGGAGTCCTACTGTCCATTGTGTTGGTTTACCTTGAGTTGAGTCCTACTGTCCATTGTGTTGGTTTACCTTGAGTTGTGGAATGAAATTGTGGGGCAAGAGTTAAGTAGTTTATAAATGGAGCGTGTGAGCGATGGGGGAGAAATAAGGTTTTAAAATATATGGCACCAGAATCTCAAAAATCCTTGCAATCTTCAGGTATGTAAATTTGTACAAAGAGGGTTTAATTCTCATTGGTGCCCAATCAAATGGAAGACCTTGCCTGTCCACATTATGCTTGATAATGAATTCAGTGTATAGAATTACAAATGCCCCATATCTTAAAAAAATATATCTTTTTCATCTCATGACAGATTAGTAAAAATTTTTCATGGTGTATTAGTTGTTGCTACAGTTTAGATTTTGGGCTGCTTCAAACCTCATGTTGAAATTTGATCCCCAATATTGGAGGGGGGCCTAATGGGAAGTGTTTTGAGTCATGGGGCCTGATCTCTCATGAATAGATTACTGCTCTCCCAGGAGGGGAAGTAAGTGTGTTCTCACTCTTATTAGTTGGTTGTTAAAAAAAGCCTGGCACATCCCACCCTTGCTCTCTCCTGCTTCCCCTCCTGCTGAAAGCTGCGCACACCAGCTCCCCTTCATGTTCCACCATGAACGGAAGCAGTCTGAGGCCGTCTCCAGAAGCAGATGCTGGTGCCAGCCTTCTTGTACAGCCTGCAGAACTGTGAGCCCATCTGACCATTTTTCTTTATAAATGACTGAGCCTCAGGTATTCCTTTGTAGTAACACTAAACAGAGTAAGTCAGTTAGCTATTGCTGTGTTACAAATTACTCCTAAATTTAGCAGTGTGGAACAACAAACGTTTATGATCTCCTAGTTTCTTAGGTCAGGAGCAGGGCCTCTCTTGCAAGGCTATAGTCAGGTATCTGCTATGGCTGCAGCTGGCCTTGGGTGGGGAGGGGGTTCTTTTCTAAGGTCAGTGGTTGTTGGCAGGACTCAGTTCCTCATGGGTTGTTGGACTCAGGGCCTCAGTTCCTCACTGGCTGTTGGCAGCCCTCTTCATTTCCTTGCCATGTGGACCTCTCCACAGGGCAGCTCACAATGTGGCAGCTGGCTTCTATCAGAGCAAGAAAGTGAAAGAGGAAGAGAGAGAAAGCAAGATGGAAGCCACAGTCTTTTTGTAACCTAATCTCAAAAGTAGCATTCCATTATTTCTCTTGTACTCTCTTAGCTAATGTCTCTGGGTTCAGCTCATCCTTTGGGGAAGTGTATTATACAAATATGTGAAAACCAAGTAGCCGATCTCATCATTGGAGGCCATTCTAGAGGCTGCCTGCCACTAGCCAGAGTGGTGTTTTTTAAAATAAAGCTTGACTAGACCATTTTAACTGTAGTTTGGAAAATGCTTTCAGCATCTCAATACAAAATATGAGAGAAATTATGGGATCCTTATTTTGATGCATATGAAAGGTAATTTATCTTGTTAACTTTAAATGTGTTTATTAAAGATCTCAGAGAAGATTCAGATTGGCACTGATAGTAGATGAAAATTAAAAATGCAAATAGATAATAAAATGTCAATTATCCTGACAGAAGTGGATTGTAAGAAAAATATATTCAAATCACACTAAAAATATTAATCCATTAAGAGGAAGAGATAGCCTTTATTTTTATTTTTTTTAATTTTATTGAATGGTAACTATGTACATTAATGCACTTCTGGGGTACAGTGTGGGGTTTTCGCATGCAATCCGAAATACTTCCATCAAACTGATCAACACAGCCTTCATGTCATTTTCTCAGTTA
>CAUYQV010069429.1:0-35278 GCA_963574575.1 Galagoides demidoff
TGGAGCCTCAAGCTATCCCCCTGGGTAGAGTGCCATGGCATCACAGCTCATAGCAACCTCCAACTCCTGGGCTCAAGCGAGTCTCCTGCCTCAGCCTCCCAAGTAGCTGGGACCACAGGCGCCCGCCACAACGCCCGGCCAGTTTTTTTTTTTTTTTGGTTGCAGCCAGCATTGTTGTTTGGTGGGCCCGGGCTGGGGATTCGAACCCGCCACCTAAGGTGTACGTGGCTGGCGCCTTAGCCGATTGAGCCACAGGCGCCGAGCCGGAATCATTATTTTAAAAAAGGTTTTTGGGGTTTTTTTTTGGTGTGGTTTTTGGCAGGAGCTGGGTTTGAACCCACCACCTCCAGCATATGAGGCAGGTGCCTTACTCCTTTGAGCCACAGGCGCCACTGATTATAAAAATATTAATGAGGCTCAGCACCTGTGGCTAAGGCACCAGCCACACACACCTAAGGTGGCAGGTTTGAATCCAGCCCGGGCCCACCAAAAAAAATAGCCAGGCGTTGTGGCAGGCGCCTACTTGGGTGGCTGAGGCAGGAGACTCACTCCAGCCCAGGAGTTGGAGGTTGCTGTGAGCTGTGATGCCACAGCACTCTACCCAGGGGGATAGCTTGAGGCTCTGTCTCAAAAAAAAAAAATTAATGAGATATTTTACTTATTTTTTTCATTCTGACTTTGAAATCCAGTGTATATTTTACATTTACAGTACATCTCAATTTTTTTTAATTTTTTTTTTTTTGTAGAGACTGAGTCTCACTTTATCACTCAGTAGAGTGCTGTTGCATCACAGCTCACAGCAATCTCCAATCCTGAGTTTAGGCGATTCTCTTGCCTCAGCTTCCTGAGTAGCTGGGACTGCAAGTGCCAGCCACAACACTGTTATTTTTTTGTTGCAGTTTGGCTGGGGCTGAGTTTGAACCGCCACCCTCAGTATATGGGGCTGCTGCCCTACCCACTGAGCCACAGGTGCCGCAGTACATCTCATATGACCATTTATAATTTTTTTTTTTTGAGACAGAGTCGCACTCTGTTGCCCTGGGTAGAGTGCCATGGCATCATAACTTTCAGCAACCTCAAACTCTCAGGCTCAAGCAATCCTCTTGCCTCAGCCTCTCCAGTAGCTGGGACCACAGGCACCTGCCACAACACCTACCTAGTTTTTCTATTTTTTTTTTTTTTGAGATGGAGCCTCAAGCTATCCCCCTGGGTAGAGTACCATGGCATCACAGCTCATAGCAACCTCCAACTCCTGGTCTCAAGCAAGTCTCCCGCCTCAGCCTCCCAAGTAGCTGGGACTACAGGCGCCCACCACAACGCCTGGCCATTTTTTGGTTGCAGCCATCATTGTTGTTTGGCGGGCCTGGGCTGGGGATTCGAACCCGCCACCTTAGGTGTATGTGGCTGGCGCCTTAGCCGATTGAGCCACAGGTGCCGAGCCAGTTTTTCTATTTTGAGAAGAGATGGAGTCTCACTCTTGCTCAGGTAGGTCTCTTAACTCCTGAGCTCTGGTGATCCACCTGCCTTGTCCTCCCAGAGTGCTATAATTACAGGTGAGCCACCACACCTGGCCCAAAAATAACTTTTTAAAAAATTTTATCAGGGCGGCATCTGTGGCTCAAAGGAGTAGGGCACCGGCCCCATATGCTGGAGGTAGCAGGTTCAAACCCAGCCCTGGCCAAAAACTGCAAAAAAAAAACCTGAGAAATAAAGTTCTGCTCTGTTGCCCAGGCTAGAGTGCAGCCTGCATCATAGTCCATTGCACCCTCCAACTCCTGAGCTCAACTGATACTCCCACCTCAGCCTCTTGAATAGCTGGGACTACAGGCACATGCCACCATACTCAGCTAATTGTTTTTTATTTTTGTAAAGATGGGGCCTTGCTATGTTGCCCAGGCTTTTCTCAAACTCCTGGCCTCAAGCAATCCAACCATCTCAACCTCCCACACAGTGCTGGGATTATAGGCATGAGCCACCACACTGAGCAATAATAATAATTTAAATAACATATAAGAAGCCTCCACAGGGCCACTCACACCTGTAATCCCAGCACTCTGGGAGGCCGAGGTGGGTGGACTGCCTGAGCTCACAGGTTCGAGACCAGCCTGAGCAAGAGTAAGACCCCCATCTCTAAAAATAGCTGGGCGTTATGGCAGATGCCTGTAGTCCCAGCTACTCTGGAGGCTGAAACAAGAGAATCCATTGACCCAAGAGTTAGAGGTGGTTATGAGCTGGGATGCCATGGCACTCTACCAAGGGCAATAAGTAAGACTCTGTCTCAAATAAATAAATAACATATCAGAATTTAATTAATTATACTTAAATATGTATTGAGGGCTTACTAAACACTTTCCTTTTTTTTTTCCTTTTAAGGTGGAGTCTTACTTAGTCACCCTCAGTAGAGTGCTGGCATCATAGCTCACAGCAACCTCAAACTCTGTTGAGGTGCGCAAGCAATCCTCTTGGCTCAGCCTCCTAAGTAGCTGGAACTACAGGCACCCACCACAAAGCCTGGTTATTTTTTGGAGACAAGGCCTTGTTTTTGCTCAGGCAGGTCTCAAACTCCTGAGCTCAAGCTATCTACCTGCCTTGGTAGATAGTAGATAGAGTGCTGGGATTACAGGCATGAGCCACCAAGGCCAGCATAAACATTTTTCCTGTTTTTAATTCATTCAGTCTTCTCAACAAATCTAAGCGGTGGACACCATTATCTCCGTTTTACATTTGACGAAATAGGCATACACAAATTCAGTGCCTTGGGGCAGTGCATGTGGCTCAAGGAGTAGGGCCCTGGCCCATATACTGAGGATGGCAGGTTCAAACCTGGCCCTGGCCAAACTGCAACCAAAAATTAGTCGAGCATTGTGGCAGGCACCTGGAGGCTGAGGCAAGAGAATCACTTAGGCCCAGGAGTTGGAGGTTGCTGTGAGCTGTGTGACACCACAGCACTCTACCAAGTGCAATAAAGTGAGACTATCTCTACAGAAAAAAAAAAAAAAAGAAATTCAGTGCCTTTCCCAAGGTCATATAGCCAGTTATTAAATAGCAGAGCTATTATACAATTGGGAACCCAGCATTTTTTTTCTCTCCTGGAGGATTTTTCAGCAACTTCCCTATTTTTCTACCTTTCAAGTTTTATTTTATTTATTTATTTTCTAGACATTGTCTCACTGTGTTGCCTTGACTACAATGCATTGGTGTCATCATAGCTCACTGCAACCTCCAGCTCCTGGGCTGGGCTCAAACGATCCTCCTGCCTCAGTGTCCTGAGTAACTGGGAGTATACACATGTGCCACTACATCTGGCTAAGTTTTTCTAATTTTAGCAGAGACAGGGGCTCACTCTTGCTTAGGCTACTCTGGATCTCCTAACGTCAAGCAATCCTCCCACCTAGGCCTCCCAGAGTGCTAGGATTACATGTGTGAGCCACTGCACCCAGCTCTAGTTTCATTTTATTCTAATCCATCTGTATCTCAGCTTCTCAAAATGTTGTTTTCATTATGCAAGAACCCATAAGGCTCCTTCTTATTTGTTAAAGCAAATTTGATTTGTAACCATTTAAGGCTCTCTATGAACTATCCTTACAATTTCCCCAAACTTGTTTTTTCTTACCCTCAAACATAAATTCCCCAGTCTTTTTTTTTTGGAGACAGAGCCTCAAGCTGTCCCCCTGGGTAGAGTGCTGTGCCATCACAGCTCACAGCAACCTCCAACTCCTGGGCTCAAGCGAGTCTCCTGCCTCAGCCTCCCAAGCAGCTGGCACCATAGGTGCCCACCACAACGCCTGGCTATTTTTTGGTTGCAGCCAGCATTGTTGTTTTGGTGGGCCCAGGCTGGAATCAAACCCACCACCCTAGGTGTATGTGGCTGGTGCCCTAGCTACTTGAGCCACAGGCGCTGAGCCAAATTCTCCGGTCTTAACAAGCTAATCTGTTTGCTGTTTGGCCCTTACAGCTTGCTCATTCTCTCTTCTCTACTATTGTTCCTGCATTTTGCTGGATTGACCTCCTCGTGTTTTTGGCAAACCTGTGCCCTTCCCTTCCTTCAAAGCTTACCAAAAGTCCGTATTGACTAGCCACCCAACTCACAAGTAGTGGCTTTTGTTGATGTATTTGTACTTGTGTTGTTCTGTAGTTGTGTTTCCAATTAGTTTTATATGTCTATTGTTGCCATATATACTATTAGAAGAGCTTGGTTTCTGTTTTTTTTTTTTTTTTAGAGACAGAGTCTCACTTTGTCACCCTATGTAGAGGCTGTGGTGTCACAGCTCACAGCAACCTCCAGCACTTGGGCTTAGGCGATTCTCTTGCCTCAGCCCAAACAGCTGGGACTACAGGCACCTGCCACAATACCCAGCTATTTTTTTTTTTATTGCAGTTTGGTCAGTGCCAGGTTTGAACCCGCCACCCTGGGTGTATGGGGCTGATGCCCTACTCATTGAGCCATAGGTGCTCCCCTGGTTTTTTATTATTTTATTACTCTCAGTATTGAGCCCTACACAAAGTACATTTCAATTGTTATTGAGCTAACTAACAAGTTGTTCAAGAGAAAATATTTTACCTAATCTGCAGCCTTTCCTTTACGTACAAGTTGTGTGCCCCACGGAGAAACTATGTGTAGCTAAGACTAAAGGCAACTTTCTTTTATAAAATCACAGAAAAGATTAAAAACAAATACTTTAGCCAAGCATACCGGTGCATGCCTTTAGTCACAGCTACTCAGAAAGCTGAGGCAGGAGTTCCAGGTTGCAAAGAGTTATGATCACACCACTATACTCCAGCCTGGACAACATTGAGAATATTGCTTTGCTTATCTGAAAACAAAGCAAACGCCAGGGCCACATACTTCAAGGCAGTAGTAATTATGATCCTGGGGAGAACTTTACTTGGTCTCATCCCTGGTTCTATGACCCAGGAGATTTCTAGTGCAACAATGAAACTCAGAGCTACTACAACTTGAGGAAGGAGAATGGAAAGTGAAATATATACGGTTTCCTGAAATATGATTGGATGGCAACCTAACATATCTTCTATGCAGGCTTTCCTGAAATAACTGAAATAAAGAATGTGAAGGGCCTTGGAAATTCATTTCCTTCTCTGTTGCTTCAGAAAGAATGGGGAAGTCAGTAATGTCTCAAGACCATTAGCCCTACTTCAGATTTCTAGGCTTCTCTGTTTACCATGCCCTTGAAAATCTGCAAATAAAAAACCTATGTACCTATATACTTCTGTAAAACGTTAAGAAAGAAAAGAAAGGGGGGAAAAAAAAACAATCAGTTATTCTAGTCAAAGGCACTTCTTCAGCTTTTAAGCAGTAGCCTGAGTCTGAAGACATAAAGAAATTTTTTCAATATCATCACTGTATGATGATGACTGATGTATGACCTAGGGCAAATCTTATAATTTCCCTGCCTTGGTTTCCCCAGTTGTACAGCAGACATGTGCAAAATGCAGGCTTATCTGCAGTTTGAGAATTTTTTTTTCTTTTGAGACAGAGTCTCACTACGTCACCCTTGGTAGAGTGCCATGGTGTCACAGCTCACAGCAACCTCAAACTCTTGAGCTTAAGTGATTCTCTTCTCTCAGCCTCCCAAGTAGCTGGGACTACAGGTGCCCACCATGACACCTAGTTATTTTTTTTGTTGCAATTGTCATTGTTGTTTAGCTGGCTTGGGCTGGGTTCGAATACCAGCCTCAGTGTATGTGGATGGTGCCCTACACATTCATCTATGGGAGCCCCCAATTTGAGAATTTCTTTAAAAGATCATCACAGGAAAAAAAAAAAAAAAAAAAAAAAGACCATCACAGGAGGATTGCTCGAGCTCAGAAGTTCGAAATCACTTTGAGCAGGAGCAAGACCCTGTCTCTCTTCTAAAAACAGAAATATTAGCCAGCATTATGATGGGTACCTATAGTCCCACCTGCTTAAAAAAAAGAAAAATAAAATAAAATAAAAACTTACCTTTTCTTTTTTTTTCGAGCCTCAGCTGTCACCCTGGGTAGAGCACTGTTGTCATTGTTGTTTGGCAAGCCCAGGTTGCATTCGAACCTGCCAGCTCTGGTATATATGGCTGGCGCCTTAGCCTCTTGAGCTAAGGTGCCAAGCCTTTTTTTTTTTTTTGAGACAGAGTCTCACTATGTCACCCTCAATAGAGCGCTGTGTCATCACAGCTCACAGCAACCTCAAACTCCTGGGCTTAAGAGATTCTCCTGCCTCAGCTTCCCAAGCAGCTGGGACCATAAGTGCCTGCCACAACACCCAGCTATTTTTTGGTTGTAGTTGTCATTGTTGTACAGCAGGCCCAGGCTGGATTCGAACCCACCAGCTCTTGTGTATGTGGCTGGCAGCCTAGTTGCTAAGCTACAGGCACTGAACCCTATCATTTTCTTAATATCAGAATAGTCTTCATAGCAGGAGTGGTAAAGGATATATCAAGAAAATGTAAGTCCTTGAAAGAGATCTTTTAAAGCCAACAGAATATAAAGAAGTTGGGTTAGGGAGCTAAAATATTCAGTCAGAAAAGAAAGAAATCCTGGCCATGGAATATTGAAAGGGGAAGAGAAAGATGTGGAAAGTTTAGGACAGTATTACAAAATCCACCATGTTAGATCAAAACAAAGCATTACAGTTACTATTTAGCCTCCCTCAGTTAGAAATTATGGCTTTAAATGTCAATTTCAAGCATGGAAATTACAACTCTAATTCCACTAATGTGGGTCTCACCTGCAGAATATGATGAAGGGGTTCCAAGAGCCAGGAACACAAAAAGTTGGAAAGTAAGCCATAGGAAGCTGATGCCATGAGATCCTAGCCTTTACTCTTTGTAAGTTAAAATGGCTGTTGGGATGACAGTTGGAAATGTGAGTAGATGGAATGTTGCCTACCTATCCTATGTTCTTTATGAGTAATTAATAGATTAATTTCATATGCTTTAAAATGTATACACTAATAGACAACTACATATTATATAGTAATATGTGAGATATAGATAATGAGATAAATATAGACAGACATAAAGATAAATTTATTTGAGGGTGGCAATATGACATTATTTATATCCAACTGTGGCCAAAGAAAGGTCCTATCTGGTCAGAAAGAGTTTTATTTCTCTTGGTATCTTTCCATCAGGAAGTTGAAAAAGTCATACGTTTCCACCTGTCTTACTTCCTTTCTACCCTGTGTGTGTGGGGGGGGGGGTGTACTTCTGCTTTCGT
Source organism: Galagoides demidoff (assembly GCA_963574575.1). Taxonomy (NCBI): domain Eukaryota; kingdom Metazoa; phylum Chordata; class Mammalia; order Primates; family Galagidae; genus Galagoides; species Galagoides demidoff. The sequence goes on from CAUYQV010069429.1 coordinate 7,216, forward strand.
TTTCACAACTACTTCTGCAGGTTTAGTTACCAATCCCAGGTGACTAGAAGCCTCATGATTAAACCCAGCCCTTTTGTTGATGATCTTCAAATTGAGAAGAGCTTGTTTGGCTGTCTCTTCATAAGAAGGGTTAGCCAGCAGGGCTTTCCAGAATATGAATTAGGGAGCCAACTCATAGGAGAGGGAAAAGCCAACACCCTTTGCTGCAGGCAAGAATGCTTATGTTTATGTCTGATGTGTGGGTCTCTGGAATGCTACTACAACATTTCTCCTAGAACCCTAAGCCTTTAAAGGTTACAGTGTTCTGAAGCTAGCACGCTAGAATTAAGTTTACAATAATGTTTGGCTTGACTTCGAATCCAAAAAACTTAGCTTGGGCTCAGGTTGAACCAGATCAGTAGAGTAGCCAAGAGGATTAGACATCTTAGCAGCTTGGCAACAACCATTCAAAGGGCCTCAGTTTCTCCACCTTTGGCTTTATTTCTGTTTGCTTCTTAAATCCCTGACAAGAAGAACTGACACTGACATCAGAATTAGTTCTTACTCAATATCTGATGTTATGCCGAGCAAAGTGAATAAGCTCAACCCAAGTTAGAGGGTGGGGTGAGGAGATTAGACATTAAGGCCTGCCAATCTGGTAGAATCACATCTCAATGGAGTGTGATTTTATGAGTGTAATTTGCCTTGGAGTCTTAGCTACATAAATAACTAAAGATAAGAATCTTCTGCTGCCAGGTTCCCTAGAGAGTTTGCATAGGAGTCAAGATTAATAAACACTTAAAACGCGTAGGTGGAGCTAAAAGTTGGCTTGTGACCTACTTAGACCAAAAGTCATCATGTCCCCCCCCAAACAAATAATGCTAGAGCCGAAGAGAGACTATAATATAAGCATCTGAGACCCTTGAGATATTATGTGTTTTCTAAGAAAATAATCTTGGCATGGAGGCTAGCCTTTGGAATCGGGTACCCCTTCCTTTTTTTTTTCCAAATAAAATCTAGATAGTAACATTGGTGAATTGACTCAAGAAGAAAGCAGAGAGACAAAAAGCAATTCAAACTGTTCATATTCTTTAATCCTGGGAAGCCTGCACCAGCAGGTCTCTGGATATGGTCTATTTTAGTTCAAAGTGCGATCACACTGTATAAAATATACATTCACCAAGAATGAGGCATAGCACAAAAACCCTAGGGACTTGACATCAGGAATTAGGGCAGGTCAAAAAAAAAAAAAGAAAAAAAAGGAGAGAAAGAAAACTCTTTAGGCAAAAAGGCACAATTTAACTGTTTAAGAGAGATATATGTTTTTCTTGTCCCAAACCTACATTAGCTATGAAATGGAGGTCACAGTTATAGCAACCATGGATCAAGAAACCTAAACACTTGCTGTGTCCTATCCTGATGTAGTGCCAAGAGACACCAAAATATGTTGTCTTTGTTTAGTCCTATGTACTTTTGTTAAAGTGATTTATTACTGCTTTATCTCAAGGGAAGAGGATATCTGGGCAGTGCCTGTGGTGCTGGCCCCATATGCTGGAGGTGGCAGGTTCAAACCCAGCGCTGGCCAAAAAAAAAAAAAAAAAGTAAGAGGATATTAGTAGATGCAGGGGAGGGTGACAGGATCAAAGGAAAGGAGGAGGTAGAAGAGAGAAAAAGAGGTCACTTTTTTTTTTTTGAGACAGAGCCTCAAACTGTTGCCTTGGGTAGACTGCTGTGGCATCACAGCTCACAGCAACCTCCAACTCCTGGACTCAAGCGAGTCTCCTACCTCTGCCTCCCAAGTAGCTGGGACTACAGGCATGCGCCACAACGCCTGGCTTTTTTTTTTTTTTTTAGGTTGCAGCCATCATTGGTGTTTGGCGGGGCCAGACTGGATTCGAATCCTCCAGCTCAGTTGTATGTGGCTGGTGCCTTAACCGCTTGAGCCACAGGTGCCGAGCCAAGAGGTCATTATTTCATAAAAAGTACAATTGGGTGGCGCCTGTTGCTCAGTGGGTAGGGCGCCAGCCCCATATACCGAGGGTGGTGGGTTCAAACTTGGCCCTGGTCAAATTGCAACAGAAAAATAGCTGGGCGTTGTGGTGGATGCCTGTAGTCCCAGCTACTTGGTAGGGTGAGGCAAAAGAATCGCCTAAGCCCAGGAGTTGGAGTTGGAGGTTGCTGAGCTGTGTGACACCACAGCACTCTACTGAGGGCAATAAAGTGAGACTCTGTCTCTACAAAAAAATAAATAAATAAATAAATAATAATAATACAATTTAAAACAATTAAAAGTGTGATTATTACTGTTGACAAGGTAAATCACTTTCTTTTTTTCTTTCTTTCTTTTTTTTTTGAGACAGAGTCTCAAGCTGTCTGTCACCCTGGGTAGAGTACGTAATGCCATAACTCACAGCAACCTTCAACTCAGGCTCAAGCAATCCTCTTGTCTCAGTTTTTCCATTTTTTAGTAGAGATGGGGGGGTCTCACTTTTGCTCAGGCTGGTCTCAAATACATGAGCTCAAGCAATCCACCCACCTTGACCTCCCAGAGTGCTAGGAGTACAGGCTTGAGCCACCACACCTGGCTAAATCACTTTCTTTAGTTTATGAGCCCCATCCCCTTTTATTTTTTCCAGAAATTAGAACACCAAAAAAATTCTATCTAGGTTGAATTCAGACCAGACTTCAATTTTACAAGTTATAGTTCTGAAAGTAGCCAAATTTCATTCTTCTCCTAAACAAAGAATTAAAGTGGTAAAATCTTTAAGGCTTTGTTTACCATAACTTTTCTCCCCTTCAGGGTGAAAGGATAGAGAAGCCCAGCATGTCATGTTTCTAACACTAGAATTCATAACTTACATTTTTTGTTTGTTTGTTTGTTTGTTTTTGTAGAGACGGAGTCTCACTTATTGCCCTTGGTAGAGTGCTGTGGCATCACACAGCTCATAATGACCTCCAACTCCTGGGATTAGGTGATTCTCTTGCCTCAGCCTCCCGAGTAGCTGGGACTACAGGCGCCCGCCACAATGCCCGACTATTTTTTTGCTGCAGTTTGGCCAGGCCCAGGTTTGAACCCGCCACCTTCAGCATATGGGGCCCGCACCCTACTCACTGAGCCATAGGCACCACCCACATTTTTTTTTTTTTTTGAGACAGAGCCTCAAGCTGTCACCCTGGGTAGAGTGCTATGGCATCTCTGCTCACAGCAACCTCCAACTCCTGGGCTCAAGAGATTCTCCTGACTCCACCCTCCTAGTAGCTGGGATTATAGGTGCCTACCACAATGCCTGGTTATTTTTTGGTTGTAGCCGTCATTGTTGTTTGGTGGGCCCGAGCTGGATTCAAACCTGCTAGCTTAGGTGTACGTGGCTGGTGCCTTAGCCGTTTGAGCCATAGGCACCGAGCCCATAACTTACATTTTAAGGACAGCCATAGTAAGTTGGAAATGAGTTCCATTGCTTCTTTTTCTTTCTTCCTTTCTTTACTTCTTTCCTTCTTTCCTTCCTTCCTTCTTTCTTTCCTTCTTTCTTTGACAGAGTCTCACTATGTCACCCTTGGTAGAGTACCATGGTGTGACAGATCACAGCAACCTCAAACTCTTGGGCTTAAGTGATTTCTCTGGCCTCCACCTCCCAAGTAGATGGGACTACAGGCGCCTGCCACAGCACCAGTCTATTTTTTGTTGCAGTTGTTATTGTTGTCTAGCTGGCCCAGGCTGAGTTCGAATCCTCCAGCTTTGGTGTATGAAGCTGATGCTGTAACCACTGTGCTATGGGAGCCAAGCCTGCTGCTTCCTTCTTTATAATTGTTATAGGGGGCTTCAAATAGAAAGGGTTCAAAAACTGACATAGTAGCTTGGCGCCTGTGGCTCAAGCGGCTAAGGTGCCAGCCATATACACCTGAGCTGGCAGGTTCGAATCCAGCCTGGGCCCACCCAACAATAATGGTGGCTGCAACCAAAAAAATAGGTGGGCACCTATAGTCCCAGCTACTTGGGAGGCTGAGGCAAGAGAATCTCTGGAGCCCAGGAGTTGGAGATTGCTGTGAGCTGTGATGCCATGGCACTCTACCCAGGGCAACAGCCTGAGGCTCTATCTCAAAAAAAAAAAAAATTGACATAGTACAGAGATAGATGCAGTAATTTACCCAAGGTTAACTAAGAAGCAATGACTAAAACCATGATGAAAACCCGGCCCTATCTCCTTTCCAAATATCCTTGCTGGACAACTGTCAGAGAACAAGTGTTGAAATATTAGGGGGACCACCACACTTGCCCTAGATTTTACAGGACAGTTCTGATTGTGAATATCCTCCACTGTCGTCATAAACCATGTAACTGTCTTAGAAATCCCAATATTTTGGCTTTAGACTTTAGAGAAAATGAAAGAATTGTTTGCCTGGAAGTCAAGGCAAAAAGAGCATGTGATAGCCAGTGTCAAGGCCAGGTAACGGGAAGGAGACAGAAAGATCTGATTGCTAGAATAACCAGGCAGCTCAAATGAGGGTAACAGAATCCCGTGCTGCAGAACATCAGCTGATGGTGGAAAAGAATGCTCCCTCTCCCTGAATGCTTCAATCAGACTCAGAGCAATGTTGCTGTTTTTAACCCACCTCTGGTGCGCTAGGACTTTAGCTTCCATTAGCCAGGCTTACCACCACAAAGATATGACATAGTCTGACAAGTACTATTAACCCAAACAATGAGGTGATCCTTTAGTGAGAGGTGTGGAGGAGGGGGATAACTTCATTAGGAAAAAAAAAAAAAAAATCCACTCAGCATTTTTTAAGTCTTCAAAAAACAAAGTGCTTTACAACATCAAGTCTGTTCATTCTTTACTCGAAACAGGAAACCTACCAAGAGAAACAGGTTCTCTAGGTTCATAAATCCTCATGGTTAATCCTAGGCTCTTAGCCCCTACGCACAAACCTTAACCCTAACTTTAGAGATCCAAATAAAGTATACTCTTCAATTAATCTACCACTCTGAATAATTGGAAATATGCTTCAATGCTTTTCACAGTGTGAAAGAGACAAAATGGAAATCCACAGACCAGAAGAAAGGTTCAATTGTCCTTTTACTATGACCACTGCTAATTTTAAAATTCTGTGTAGTAAACCCTAAAGGCACTTTCTCATCAGCCAGGTTGGACCCCTGAGTCTGCAGAGTAGTGAAGGGTTAAACCAAGTAACTCTCCCCAGTACTAAGGTTGCCAGATAAAATACAGGACTTCAAGTTCAAATTGAATTTTGTATAAAACGAATAGCTTTTTTAGTACAAATATATCTCAAATATTTCATAAGTTATGAAATACACTAAAAATATGCAACAGTTAGGATACTAAAAACTTTCCTTTTTTATCTGAAATTCAAATTTCATTGGGCATCCTATATATTTTCTCTCCTTATTTCTTAGGAGCTCTTCCTCATCAGGAAGCATTGTGTATTTTTATTTGCTAAATCTGGCAATCCTACCAGTACCCTGCTTTCAGATTTTGAACATGGCAGCCAATGACTTTTTTTTTTTTTTTTTTAGAGACAGAGTTTCACTTTATTGTCCTTGGTAGAGTGCTGTGGCATCACACCTCACAGCAACCTCCAACTCCTGGACTTAAGCGATTTTCTTGCCTCACCCTCCCAAGTAGCTGGGACTATAGGTGCCAGCCACAATGCCTGGCTATTTTTTTGTTTCAGCTTGGCCAAAGCCGGGTTGGAACCTTGGTATATGGGGCCAGCGCCATACCCACTGAGCCACAGGCACTGCCCTAGCAGCCAATGACTTTGAAATTGTCTGATTTTATAAAAGAGAATTTTAAAATAGCTTTGTATGTTTGCAAAAATCTTTTTATAGAGAGTTGACTGACATTCTGTAATGTTTAATTTTTTTAGGCTATGACTGACTTGCTTCTGATTTTCTTATACCCCAGGGTATTCACCTTAGCAGAAAACAGCATAGGTTAATGTCAACTGGCTCCATAAAAATCAACTGTCTCTTCAAATATTTCAAATACTTTAAATAATATTTTTAAGATTAAATATCCATGTTCAGAATATGGTGGTGATTGTGCCATATTTTATAAGAAAAATTATTTTGAGAGTAATGTTGGCAAGATTATGTTGGGTAGCAGCCAAGGGCTGATATGCCAAATTGGGAGACCAGGGATGGTTTTGATTTCTTTCTCCTACCACTGTTACTATATTAATACACTTTCAGCTTTTTACTCACCTGAAAATGATACAGGCAGACATTATAGACCTGATTCTGCCACTCCTGTAAATATCAAAGTGTACTCATTTTAACAGAGGAGGAAAAAAAAATGACTGTGAAGAATGTTCATGGGATTTATTTATTTATTTATTTATTTATTTATTGACAGAGTCTCACTCAGTCTGCCCTGGGGTTGAGTGCCATGGTGTCATAGCTCACAGCAACCTGAAACTCTTGGGCTCAAGTAATTCTCTTGCCTCAGCCTCCTCAGTAGCTAGGACTTAGGCACCTGCCACAATACCTGCCTAGTTTTTTAGAGACAGGGTCTTGCTCATGTTCAGGCTGATCTCAAACTCCTGAGTTCAAGCAATTCCCCCCATCTTGGCCTCCTCCCAGAGTGCTAGGATTACTGGTGAGAGCCACCACACCTGGCCTTATTCATGGGATTTTTTTCTTAGAGATGGAGTCTTAACTTTGTCGCCCTCATAGAGTGCTGTGATGTCACAGCTGACAGCAACCTCCAGCTCTTGGGCTTAGACGATTCTCTTGCCTCAGCCTCTCAAGTAGCTGGAACTATGGGCACCTGCCGCAACGCCCAGCTATTTTTTGTTGCAGTTTGGCTGGGGCCAGGTTCAAACCTGCCACCCTTGGTTTATGGGGCCTGTGCCCTACTCACTGAGCCACAGGCGCTACCTTATTCATGGGATTTTTTTTTTTTTTTTGCAGTTTTTGGCCAGGGCCGGGTTTGAACCCTCCATCTCCGGTATATGGGGCCGGTGCCCTACTCCATTGAGCCACAGGTGCCACCCTACTCATGGGATTTTAATTAAGACGTATCCAGGCTCGGAGCCTATGGCTCAAGTGGCTAAGGTGCCAGCCATATACACCTAAGGTGGTGGGTTTGAATCCAGCCCGGACCCGCCAAACAACAACGATGGCTGCAACCAGAAAATAGCCAGGCATTGTGGTGGGCGCCTGTGGTCCCAGCTACTGGGGAGATGGAGGCAGGAGACTTACTTAAGCCCAAGAGTTTGAGGTTGCTGTGAGCTGTGATGCTATGACACTCTATCCAGGGGGACAGCTTGAGGCTCTTAAAAAAAAAAAAATGTTCCAAGGCTGGGATAAGATGTGAATTGATTAATATTGAGAAATTAACCACTTTTACCAGAGTCCTTGTCTACTATCTCCTTCTCTCTCTCCCTGGGTAGACTGTAGCTTTCTCCAAGGAAAGGTGCATGGGGGGGCTGGGGGGGGCTTCCTCTGCCTAAGGGTATATGCTGCTATGAACTCATGAGAGGCTGGAGTCGGCTGGCATCACCTGGAACTTTGCTTGGCATAAAACAGATTTAAACCATGTTTCATCAGGCTTCTTACTGCTTGAGAAGCTCTGGCAATCCACTCTCCTTGCCCCGCACTCCAGAGCTTTAGCAGGGAACATGTGTTTCACATTTTGCCTATGTTGGAGGCTCATCTCATTGTAAGCAGGTGGCAAAGTACTGCATGAAGTTGTCCTATTTGTTTACAGGGATGAAATTCATAGGAGATACCACTACTATTAGAAATCTGCCTTTGAGACCCAGCTTGTGGGCCATGTATCATTCAGGTGCTTCTTTAGAGAAGGCAGGCCTGCTGGTAGAGACACTGAAGTGTGGTGCAGCTGGCTAGGCCAAGGACCTGCTGTGTGCTTGGTGAGTGGAGGCAGCTATGGAGCAAGGAGGCACATGCTGCTCCAAGGGACTGACAGCTGGCTAGGCCACTCTACCTCTGTGTCACCTAAAGGATGAAGATGAAGCTGCTTTCTGCTCTTTAGGGTTGCTATGAGTATTAATTAAGATGATGTGTAGGTCAAGTGCATTTTAGGGTTCCAGCCTAGGAAGCAGCAGGTCCCTCCGGAGAGCTTTCATGGTGGCTTGAGTAAAGTTATACTGAATGTGGTCACCATAATTCACAGGAAATTTCAGAAAGCCTTCTCTTAACTAACACTCATCTTTATGACTGCTCCTGTCTTCCCTGGCATCTTATCTACATGCTGTGTCATTTTGGGAGACAAGTAAACCTAAATAACCAGGACAGAGTTGAGTCAGGATCCCTGGGCTGGGAGATCAGGATGAAACTACAAGAACAAATGGGTCCCACCCCATCTGTTTTATTCAGCCTCTGGAATTGGGAACTGAATCTCCAGAAATCAGCTGACTTTTAGGCAGTTGTTTGTGGTCATTCTCTATTTACCCTCAATCCCAGTTCTGAGTCAGCCCTGAACGTCTCTTTATCTCTGTCCTGCCTCCTAATCTCCTTTCCTTGACTGGGAACAGGTTGCTTGGGGCCAGGCTTCTTTGTGAAGAATGGACTCAGAACAGAGCCAGTTGGAGACCCTGGAGCCCTGTCAGAGGATGGAAGCTGATTGGGGGTGGGGTGGGTGGAGACAGCTACAGTGTGGCAGAGGATGCATTGGAGAGGGCTTGCTAACACCTGCTTTACTAGTGGGAATTCGATCACTGTGGAAAATGTCCCAATTTTCTCAACTTCTTTGGAATTTTTTGTTTTCTGTATCTTCAGATTTCTAGACTATTAGCTATTTATAATAAGGCTAAATATCAAAGTAAGTAAAATATTTTTTGTTAAAAGTTGCTTAATATTACCGTTGTATTGTCTGTTAAATGCTGTCCTTAAAATTTTCTCAAATCGTTTAAATATTATGGCATCATTGAAAGCAGACATGTTTAATCAGAGGTCTGTGAACTTTGGGAATTAATACACTTTGATTTTCATTAACTCAGTGGTTCCTAAACTTTCTTCTTGTCTTTCTTTTCTTCATCTTCTTTTTTTTTTTTTTTTTTTGAGACTTTTGAGACAGAGCCTCAAGTTGTCACCCTGGGTAGAGTGTCATGTCATCATAGCTCATAGCAATCTTCAACTCCTGGGCTCAAGTGATTCTCCTGCATCTGCATCCCAAAGTAGCTGGGAACACAGGCACAATATCCTTAAGCATCTCAGTTTTCTTCACAGTAATCCTAGGCTAAAGGAAATACCCAATGGTTTTTTGTTTAGTTGGTAGTTAGGTACAAACAACTGAATAAGTGCTAATGTCTCAACAACTATATAGCTGTTTGAAAATACACTCTGTAATGTGTTAGTTGAAAGGATAAATACTCTTAGTTTATCTTTACGTGACAGTCATTACCTTCTCTTTTTTTGAGACAGAGCCTTAAGCTATCCCCCTGGGTAGAGTGCTGTGCATCACAGCTCACAGCAACCTCCAACTCCTGGGCTCAAGTGATTCTTCTGCCTCCGCCTCCCAAGTAGCTGGGACTAGAGGCACCAGTGTTGGCCCAGCTATTGGCTGGTGCATTATTAGCCACTTGAGCCACAGGTGCTGAGCCCAATCGTTACCTTCTAATGGGGTAGGTGTGCCTGTTAGGTATTGTAGTGAGTAGTCCTCATACTTTTGAACCAGCCTGGAAACCGCCACCTGCATTTCCTGTTCAGGTTGATTTTTAGATGGTCTTTGCTTTTTACTAAGGTAACTGCCACACATCAAGCATTGCAAGAGAGGCATTGATGAGAAGAATATAGTGCAATCTGACATTGAAAAAAAAAGTTTGTTTTTTTGACAGTCTCACTTGTCACTCTTGGTAGAGTGCTGAGGCGTCTTACATCTGCAAGCTCCTGTACTTAAGCAATTCTCTTGCCTACAGGCACCCACCACAACTCCTGGCTGTTTTTAGAGACGGGTCTCACTTTTGCTTAGTCTGCTCTTGAACTGGACAGCTCAGTCGATCCACTGGCCTTGGCCTCCCAGCGTGCTGGGATTATAGGCGGGGGCCACGGCTCCTGGCCCTCTGTATTCTTTTCTTTTCCCTTTTCTTTCTTTTCTTTTTTTTTCTTTTTCTTTTTCTTTTTCCTTTTCCTTTTCCTTTTCCTTTTCCTTTTTTTTTTTTGACAGAGCCTCAAGCTGTCGTAGAATGCCATGGCGTCACAGCTTATAGCAACCTCAAACTCTTGAGCTTATGCAATTCTCTTTCCTCAGCCTCCCAAGTAGCTGGGACTACATGTACCCACCCCAACGACTGGCTGTATTTTTGGTTGCAGCTGTCGTTGTTTAGCAGGCCTGGGGCCAGGCTTGAACCCACCAGCCTCAGTGTATGTGGGATGCCCTACTCACTGAGCCATGGGCTCTGAGCCCCTCTGTATTCTTTTCATCTCTCTTCAAGCTCTTTGTGAAGTTCTGCACCTAACCGCCCACTGGGTTTCCCCCACCCCCCAATCTTTGTGTGGCCTCCTTCCTTCTTTCATTAGGGTGTGTTTTCTTGGGCCCACCCTATCTCTTCTGAGCTTCCAGCCCTGCCTGAACTGTCATAATATTTTCGGGTCCTCCTCATGTACCTCTCTCACACCAGCAGCATCTCTGTCCCTATAGGCTTGTTTGGTTTATGCCACAGGCACCTCTAGGACCACATGGCAGTTAAGTTAGTTCTGGCCAAACTTGTACTAGAAGTACCCTGATGGGATGCAGTGACTGAAGCAAGCTCTCTCAATGGGATGTCTGCTTTTAGAAACTACTGGAGTCCATGATGCTTGCTTGTTAAGCTATCACAGTGTTACATGATGCCCACTATGAAACAAAGTTTCTTAGGGAAATGACCCATCTTCACCTTGAACTCCTGGGCTCACTGCTCTCTTCTTTCCTGGTATACTCTCCACAGGCTGCTGCCCAGCTAGCTGTCTTCAGTCCCCACCACTCGCTGACATGATCTGTCTGATTTCAGTTCTAGGTGTCCCTTCCCAGTTCTCAGCACTGTGTTTGGGAAAGGTACCAGGACGTGATTTGAATCCCTGAAGCTGTCTCCCCTTCTTGTGTCTCAGAAATACCATTGGAGGGTACACATTGTGAATTCTTGCCTGGCATCTTGGGCACAGTTACACTTCATGAAATAACTTGTTTAACAATGGATACGAGACTACCTTTACACACCTAGACAGCACTGCTGGAGCACACCCTCCCTTCTGTTCCTTGGAGGGTTCCATGTAGGTGACATGAGTATGTTTCTTTCTATGGTATTGTCCTCTTCTCTGAGCTAAAGGATTAATTCAGGTTTTTAAAAATGAGTCACAATCCCCACTCTGAGTAGGCACAACTCAAGCATCTTAAATCTCTTACCTTTTTGGCGAATAAAGCAAAAAAGGGATTTGGATCTCATACTGAATCTATGAGATTCAGAGTGCAGGTCAGCCTTCTGTATTCCTTGGTTCTACATCCAAGGATCCAACCAACCTCAGATTAGAAATAATTCAGAAATGGTTTAAGCATAGAGAAGGATGTTTATAGGTTATGGGCAAATACTATACCACTTTATATAAGGGACTTGAGGGTTCCTGGGACCAACCAACACCCATGGATACTGAGGGACAACTGTACAGTGTGTTTGCCATTGCCAGTCATAACCCTAACCCAGTCATTTGTTGACTTAAGAGTTGGATTTATGCCTTGCCACCTACAAAGTGTTTTACTAGGGTGGTCTTGAGCTGCTTCCACACAGGTCCCTTCCCTGTGCCAGATTCTTTCTTACAGCATTGCTGTGTTCATGCATTTTCTAGCCAGGTACTTGGAGTCAGCCAGTGCATTATGGAAGGAAGTTGTCTCTCTGGAGATGTTGGGTTTTCTTTTCTTTTCCTTTCTTTCTTTCTGTCTTTTTTTTTTTTTTTTTTGTGGAAGGGAGACAGAGTCTTACTTTGTCACCCTTGGTAGAGTGCTATGGCATAGTAACCTCAAACTCCTGGGCTCAAGTGATTCGATTCTCTTGCCTCAGCCTCCCTAGTAGGCGTCCGTGACAACGCCCAGCTATATTTTGTTGTTGTTGTTTGGTTTTTTTGTTTTTGTGTTTTTGTTTAGCAGGCCCTAGCTAGGTTTGAACCCACCATCCCTGGAGCATGTGGGTTGCTCATGCTATTCCCTGGAGTAGCCCTAACCACTAGCTACCCCACCCAGATGTTGGTTTTTCCAGCTTGTCAGCCTGTGAGCTCTCCTGTAGCCACAGCCTTGGTGTAGAGAGTGTGTGGCTAGGACCTTTATGTCAGGCAGTCAGCCTGCCAGCCACGGGCTGGGAGGTCTAGCTCTACCCAGCCCCTAACATAGACTACAAAGTTAGCTTTTTCTACCAAGTTCTCCCATGGTGCTTTTAAAATATAATAGTCCAGAACTGTGTTTACAAGAAAGTTTATTGGAATCTTGGCTTAAATTATACTTGGACAGAATTAGTACATATTCACCATCCTAGTCATTGATGACTGGAATGGTGAATATGTGCTATGCATGAAGCTGTTCCGTATGTTCCACAATGAAAGCCATGATAGAGCCAGCCATTCTGCCCTGTCTTTTGTGTCCCTCTGTCTACCAGAGTCTTGTGGTCCTAAAGATTGTCTGATTTTCTCCCTAAGCCGTTGTCTGACTGCATCAGCCAGAAAGACAGATTTTCTTACCTCCCTTAGTTCGTACTTTTATTCTTAGAGCTGCTTGTTAGCTACAGGTAGCCCCTGTCAGTAATAGGGGATGAACTAGAAACTTCTTACTGCTGAGTAGAAAAGTGTCATAAACATGAAGTGGAGAAAAAGGATGCAGGCAGCCCGTACACTTATACATTTGAGCAGATATTTGAGTCAACACTATAGCGGGTAGGTTCGTGTATTTCAGTTTGATATGCATACCCCAGACCTGTGATTATATACATCTTGGAATTTGTCCCATTGGAATAAATGGACAAGTACACAAAGTCATCCTTCCAAGGATATTTGTGGCAGGGTTTGCAGAACTGGAAGAGCTCTCAGCAGGGTCATTCAGGTGTGAGGAGGGCTCCAGAGGGGTGCTCACATAGGCACCACTGGGCACTCCACTGGGAGTGGAGCTCTGTGTTGCCACAGGAGGTGCCCCTTTTTTGTTAATAAAATGGTAGATCAAATATGGATTTGTTTTTATGTTATCAGCAATACATTTGTGGGTTTTTCTCATCAGCAAACATACATTATTTAAGATACTGATAAAATGTTCTCAGTGTGAGGCCTTGCCTGAGTGCTTGGCAGTGGACTGTGTGGGCCATCAAGAGTAGATGAACCTAGACTTCTTGCCTGGCCCTGGCTTACCAAGTAAAATTACTGACTTATCTACATGCTTTGTGAGCCACAAGTACAAACTAGAATTTTAATGTAAATATCATTTTGAAGGTCTGCAAAGTTATCTCTTCTTCACATAGGCAGCATCCCTTAAAAGCTTAAAGGTGGGGAGGGGGGGTATAGGTCTATAAGACGTGGCTTTATCGTATCTCCTTCCTCAGAAACTTCATAGTTCCCAGACCCCCTGCTAGGTCCTGATCAACTTTCTCTTATACATTCTGCTCCCTTCTGTTCGTGCATCATTTTTCTGCCTTACTGGATGTTGAATCTTTGAGGAGAGGAGGTGGTAGATCCCTTTTAGACAGCACATGGAGTAGATCCCCTGGCCAGCCTGACTAGTTGCCACCAGAGAAGCTTAGTCCTTGGAGGCCACAGTTGGAGGGACTTGTCATATCAAATAGTGCTGTCTGCTAACTAGTCTCTGATGGGGATTCTTCTTTCCCTTGTAGAGTACCCAGTGAAGAATGTGATGGGATCACTAGCATGTCTGTGGAGAGCGGCCCTGGGACGAGATTGAGAAATCTGCCCGTAATGGGGGATGGACTAGAAACTTCCCAAATGTCTACAACGCAGGCCCAGGCCCAACCCCAGCCAGCCAACACAGCCAGCACCAACCCTCCACCCCCGGAGACCTCCAACCCCAACAAGCCCAAGAGGCAGACCAACCAACTGCAATATCTGCTCAGAGTGGTGCTCAAGACACTATGGAAACACCAGTTTGCGTGGCCTTTCCAGCAACCTGTGGACGCCGTCAAGCTAAACCTCCCTGTGAGTAGCTTGGGCAGAGCCCAGTGGTCCTCAGGTCTCCTGCAAATTTCCTGGTGAAGGTAGTCTCCAGGGGAGGGTGGAGATGCATTTGGAGTCATGGTTGAGAGCTCAGTCCCAGCTCTGAATGCCAGTACCAGAGGGACCCTTGAGGAAATGTTTTCAGCAGTCTTGAGGAATCACAGTTGGAGAAGAGAATGAATGAACTAAGTGGCTTAAACAGTAACTGGTATCTTGGCCATCAGGATTCTGGGGAAAATTTTGTAAAGACTAAAACAAGATGGGAAAGGGATATTTAGATTCCTTCCAGTCCCATGGTGAGCTGAAGTCAAAGCACATGGCTGACCTGGCCCCTTTCTCTTCAGGTGTGGCTGACTAGGCCCAGGAGAAGTAATGTGGCTGGTCAGACTGTGCTGGAGGGGGACTGGCTTGCTGCAGTAGTGGTTGCTAGTGGCATCATAATCACTTGGAGCTCAGAGGGAGAAATGTCATTGGTTTCTCTCCTATGGAGGTGGCCCTGGCTACCGCTGCACAGCTAGAGAACAGTAGTGCGCACTCTTTCCCTGTCAGGGCCACACAGTGCCCTTGCTCTTGTTATTTTGTATCCCCACCTTTCTTCTCTTTCCCTAGAGTTTTCAGCTTGCTTCTAACCCTAGCAAACAGTTCCGCAGTCAAAACTGAATCTCAAGAAGCAGGCAAAATTCGTGCTTTAATTTTTTTCCTCTTCTCCTGTTTTTAAAACTGCCTACTACTGTTTGCTGAGTTCCACATACTCCCTGGCAAGTGGATTAGGTGATAATAGCAGCTGGCTTAGGCTGGGTCTGCAAGCATTGAAACTGCTTGGGTACTAGCCTCTGATAGGTGTCTAGACTCAAGATGAAGCATGACCCTCCTGGCTTGAAAGTTGTATCCATTGTATCCATGCAGTGCAGTCTGTCCACTAGATACATGCCATTTGTACTCAGGGGAAGAGAGAACTGGGAGGGGGGTAGTGAAGGTCTGGGTCATGAAGTGGCTAAGGAAAGGGGTGCAGGCAGAAAAGGGGCTATATCCAACACTGACCAAAATAAGGAGTGGATATAGCCATGGTGTCCTGCAGGTCTTTCAGGAGAGGCTGTTGAGGGAGCTTGCTGCCTTGGTCTCTAGATGGGCTGGGCAGGGTCCACAGTTGAGAGTGACATTCTCAGAGCAAATGCAGAGAAGCAGGAGAGAAGTAGTTAGAAGCGGGTGGGTGGACACTCAGGGGTACCAAGCCTTTTATGAGGGAAGCACATGACCTCCAGAAGAGAGCAGGTGCCCAAATTTCCACATTAGATGCTACAAGGAAGTCAAAAAGATGAGGATTCCGACCTGACCATCCTGCTGGCCTTTATGAGGGCATTGATGACCTTAGGAGGAGATGATGCAGTAGAAACCAGATTTGCAACGGTGTGAATGAGAAGGTGAGGATGCAGAGCCACCATTTCAAGAAACTTGGCTTTGCAGGGAAAACGTGTCAGGGCCAGAAAAGCAGAGGGGTCAGTTTGTTACAGGAAAATGCAGAAGGGAACTGAGGCATGGAGGGCTGAGAAGGGAAGCAGGGCTGGATGGAGAACTTGAGATCACTAAGGAGATAGCAGCATCCCAGGTGACATCGAGGGAACAGCACTGGCTGGGGGGGGACAGACATGTGGGTGGTCTTTTAGGCCAAAGGGTTTGTGAGTTCATGGTCAGTGTCTATGAAGTGGAAGCTGTGCTCTCAAGAATGGCCAGGACTCTGCTGCTCTGGGCATTGTGAATGCACCTGTCCCTGTGACTTTTGACATTATTCTTGGCGGCTCTGATACAGGAAGAAGGAGGCGGTTAATTTGATGTTTTCAGACATGGGAGAGTGAGGTACCCAAAAGGGAGGTTGTTTTGCAAGAGTGGTCTCAGGGCACTGGTGCAGGCTGACGCAAAGGGGCTGATTGCCTAAAAGCATCATCATGCTGAAGCCCAGTTTTCTGGGGACCCCCTCCTTTAAGAGATGTTAAGAGGGCCAGTAAAGAGAGAATAAAGTTCTTTTTCTGTTTTCCAATGCCTTTCAGATATTTGCCTGCATTTTGGCCTCTTTCCATGTCCCTAAACCTATTGCTCTGAATTTCAATCCCTCATCCCCCAATATTCTCTCTTCATCTCAACTCCTCCTCTGCCACTGGGTCCTGTTTGCCCTTAAGCTATTTGACACACTATGGCCAATTCAAAAACCCAACACCATTCTTAGAGAGTTTTGGCCATAGGATAAAATCTAAATTTCCATTAGGGCAGGTGTATTTGAACTTGGTTCTCTTGGGAAAGAAGTTAAGAGCATAGAAAGTCCATTTTGGGTCTCCCCTTCTGGCCACGTGCCTGGGGCACCTGGGTACGTACCCCAGCTCTTACCAGGGCGCAGGGCCATGACCTGTGCCAGCTTTTAACGTGTAAGTGGGTGGCTTTTTTCCCCTTTCTCGTACATGTTAGAGCAAATAAAAACCCAGCAACCCATGTTTGCCTTTCCAATACTGTCTAGTATTTCTGGGCAGTGGGTTTACTCTCTTCCCTGCACTAGTTCTATGCCTCCAAGCTGCCCTTCTGCCATTGGGATCCCATTTGTCCTTGGTTCTGATAGCTCACCTAAGCTTGATTCTAGTGCATCTGCCCTTAGTTGGGGTAATGACCTTAAAGAACTGATTCTCAGTGAAATCAACCAAGAGACCTGAGCTGGGCTAGCTCTTGGGGGCTTGCTGTCTATGCAGCTCCCCTGCTATACTCCCACTGGACCAAATTCCTCTAGCAATTGTTCTTAAAAACAAACTTTGTTTTAAAATAGGTTCAGGTTTTGAGCAAAGATGTGAGGATAGTGCAGTTTGATCTTGAGGGCCTTGAGACCTTTACATGTGCTGTGTGACTCCTTTTGTGTGGCATTTGGAGAGTAAGATCTGAAGGTTTGAGGATTGGGTGTCTGAATGTTTTGTTTTTTGATTTTAACAGGACTGCAAAAGATTTCTCATTTGGCAGTTAACCTGGTTAGTTGTTCAACTGTATCTGGATACTAGTGAAGCCTTAGTGGTAGACCAATATATCAGGCAGATTTGACTAAGGTTCTTTAGCAATGACAGGAAGCAGGGAGTGTAGTGGTTATGGATAGACTCCAGCACTGGTGCCTTTGGGATTTGCATTTTATGGATTTGTAAAAATTTTTTTTTTTCTTTTTGGCTGGGGGCTGGGTTTGAACCCGCCACCTCTGGCATATGGGCTGGCACCCTACGCCTTTGAGCCAACGGTACCGCCCCTGGATTTGTAAAAATTTTAATGGCAGGGACAGACTACCTGCCACGGCTATTTTGCTGGGTAAGAATTTCCTCTTTAAAAGTTCTCTGCTTTCTCCATTATTTACATTTAAAATGATAGAATATTTTAATTTCAAAAAGAAAAATGTAAATTCTGGAAAAGACTACCTCTTCCAAGATAGAGCAGTTGGCTATCTTGTACATTTTCCCTCCAAATCGCCAGCTACCATTTAGGAATCCTTGCCTGATCCCCTTTATCTTGAGTCCCCTTTCTTGTTGATGCCAAGGAAGAGCTTTGGGTCTGTACTGTGTCTCGTCTGTTTACCAACCTGTAGAGTAGCCTGGAGTGAGATCCACAGGCCAATCCAGCCAGCCTAGCATGTACACCATGTAGCTGTTGAGATGACCTTGGCCTTTTGCTCTCTCTGCCCTCCAGGATTACTATAAGATTATTAAAACACCTATGGATATGGGAACAATAAAGAAGCGCTTGGAAAACAACTATTACTGGAATGCTCAGGAATGTATCCAGGACTTCAACACTATGTTTACAAATTGTTACATCTATAACAAGGTGAGATATGGGGGGCAGGCGTCCAACTGCCCTGGGGGAGGTTGCTGCAACGTTGGGCATGTCAGGAGCCAGTTGGGGGAGGGAGTGCTGGGAGCTGCTGGGCTTCAAGTGTGGCAAGAGGAGAGCCTTAGAAGTGGAGGTAACAGGACTTGTGATTGTGCCTGTGACTGTGTGTGTTTCTTTTGTGGGGGGAGGGTGCTGGCCATGTTTAACTTGCAAGCCATCATTGGTAGCCTGAAGCATGTGCTTCTTATGTCCTTGGGATTTTGGTTCCTGAGCAGCATGTCTAGTAAAGGTGTGAGGACAATAGTGGTGACTCCCAACAAAGTCCCTATGGGTGACATAAATTGTCAGGAAAGAGCCTGGTAAAACATAGTTGTGCAGAGGTGTGCACAGGCAGAGATCTCCATGTGAGCAACAGTGTGATGGGGCTGGCGCAGAGCTCAGCTGCTTTGTGGGTGACGGTCACTTCAAACTGTGGACATGACTGTTGCCATGGAATCAAGTGTCCCCCTGATCTTACTTGTAGACCTGAAGGTCACTTCCTAACCCCATAGCCAAACCTCTCAGCTCGGCTGTGCCATGAAGCCAGATCATTTGTTTACAGTTCAGACCACAGATGTGATTAAAATCAACCCTTTCAAATAGAACGACTCTGGAGGGAGACACTATACAGAACTCAGCTTTTGACCTCTGCTGGTGTAGTGGGTAAAATGACCCAGAAGAGATGGGTAGGTGAGTTTCTTGAAGTTTACTGTGTTTTTTTAAAGTCTCAGCTCTTACCACATAGGTTTGAGCAAAATGTGCACACCAGGCTCACAGTTTAGAGCTGAGTGGGAACAGCATGTTATGGATGAGGTGACAGAGTGGGGACCCCTAAAGCAGTGTGAGATGGGCAGTGCCCAGAGTCCTGGTGAGCTGCCTTGGGGGTACATTGGGGAACATTTTGGGGGCCCTGCTAAAAGTATCCTGGTAAGAAATCCTGTGTCATTCATGTATTTTTAGTGAAGTTGATTTGTATCAAAGGAGGTCCTAATGCAGGGAGGGCACCTGTCAGTGATTGGCTGAGCTTGGTAGATGCTAACGGCATTAGGATGGTTTTGCAGACAACCCAGAGCTTAAAAATTGAGAGAGGGCAGGCTTAGTATACCTTTAGGAACACACACCTCTGTGATAACCTGGTAGCCTAGCCTTTGTGGCTCTTTGGGGTACAGATTGGGGAAGGACCCTGAATATAATGATTCAGGCTTTTGGGCAGGGGGTGGTGCACGGGGTGCCCTGTCTACTGAGGTAGGAGGGGAGAGCTTTCTGACTTTACCCCATGTGTCTCCTCATCCAGCCTGGAGATGACATAGTCTTAATGGCAGAAGCTCTGGAGAAACTCTTCTTGCAAAAAATCAACGAACTACCCACAGAAGAAACTGAGATCATGATAGTCCAGGCAAAAGGAAGAGGACGCGGGAGGAAAGAAGCAGGTAGAATATTGAAATAGCAAGTACAGTGGCTGCATTTCTCTCTGGCCTATGTCTCTTATCCAAGTTCAGTGGAAGACTGAGAGTGGTGGGAAGATGGACATTGTATACTGACTGGGGAGGCTATAGTTTGTACTTAGTGGGGGTAATTTTGATATTGGAACTGCCCCCACAGAGTCATGGGACCATGGTCTATCCCAAGCAGAAATGAGTGTACTCTGCCTTTTTGAGAGTGGTTGATGGACTTAAGTTAAAAGAAAGTGTAAGCATGATGGATTTTGCTTTTCCATTTTTAAAGAAATGAATGTGACGAGAAGCATTTTAATCTAATACCCCAATCCTGCAGCCTTGAGGCTTGTTATTTGAATTATCTTAATGTACATGTATTAGAACCATGGCCTGAATGTGGTGCTGGTTGTCTAAAGGCAAAATTTAGCCCTCCTTTTCTGTCTACATGTTATGCCTTCCCAGTCCCCTCCTCCCCCTTGACATGGGATTTCAGATGCCAGCTGGCAGAGAGTTTGCCCACTCAAATGTTTCTCTCTAGGAAAATCTCTGACAGATGCTGTCTACATCTTGTCCCTCTCCACTCAGTGCTACAAAAGGGCAATGTTGTGAGGTGGTCCCTGTGTGTGACTGAGGAACACCGTTCCCCTGGCCTCTCACCCTGCTCTAAAGTGGTGGCAGGAAGGCAAATGGCTAGATTCCAGCACTGCCCAGAGATAAGCAAGGAGAATATATTACTCCTTGGCTGTGTTGTATATGTCAGGTCAAGTCCTTTTTTCTTACATAAGAAGCCCAGTTCTCCATCTCTGGGAACAGTGGTTTCGGCTACATCCTGGGCAGACGTGGCATTAGCTACTGTATTCCAGTCTGGGAGAAGCCCAGGAGTGATGCCTGGGGAGGGAGAATTGGGAAACACAGCAGAACCTTACCCTCGGAACGTGGGTGCTGCTCAAGGACAGCCCACAGGTGAAGGCTGCTTTTGTGAGGCATAAGGTGTCAGTCCTTGTCCTTGCAGCCAGTGTGCATACAAAGGATGTAGCAATCCAAGTAATCTCCCAGTCTCTGGTCATAACCCCTTTGTTTTTGGAGCTGGTGGTCCATGATATGACTGTTGTATGTTCAAGATTGCCTACACAGTTGCTGGGAGGCAACTCAAGCCAATCACAAAGGACAGCAGCAGTCCAGCTGCCCTCTCCTGGGGAAGTAGGGGCCTGCCAGTTTCCAGAAACTTTGGTGAGGACAGCAACTGTCAGCCCCTGCCAGAAGTGCTTACTCAAGAGGCAACATTAGTGGAATTGAGGGCAGCTGTGGCTAGAGCCTCCAAGGAGCATTTTGCTGCACTCCATCCACAGTTCTGGTGTTAACATTCAGCATGTGTGGGCGGTGCCCGTGGCTCAGTGAGTAGGTCGCTGGCTCCATATACTGAGGGTGGTGAGTTCAAACCCGGTCCCGGCCAAACTGCAATTAAAAAAAAACAGGTATTGTGGTGGGTACCTGTAGTCCCAGCTCGACTCGGGAAGCTGAGGCAAGAGAATCACCTAAGCCCAAGAGCTGGAGGTTGCTGTGAGCTATGAGGCCATGGCACTCAACCAAGGGCGACAAAGTGAGACTCTATCTCTAAAAAATAAAAAAATAAATTCAGCATGTGTTTCCTGTTCCTGAAGCCCAGGCCTCTATGCTTCATGAAGTCTTTGGGTCCAAGTTGAGATTTACAGCTAGGACATCCCAGGAAGCAGGAAGTGGGGTTTGCCGCTGTGCTCTGAGTACTTGGGACAGGTGGATGAGTTTGGCAGAGTGAAGTCTGGGGTGTGTAGGACTTTTGGTTTTCAGGGAAATGTGCCATGCAAATGTGTGCTTGCCATGTGTGTTACTGTCCCTGCAGGATCAGGCAGTGGATGTTAGCACAGCCTCTGACTCTGTCCTTTTTATGATTGGCAGGGACAGCAAAACCTGGCGCCTCCACGGTACCAAACACAACTCAAGCATCAACTCCTCCGCAGACCCAGACCCCTCAGCAGAATCCTCCACCTGTGCAGGCCACGCCTCACCCCTTTCCTGCTGTTACCCCAGACCTCATCGTCCAGACCCCTGTTATGACAGTGGTGCCTACCCAGCCACTTCAGACGCCCCCACCGGTGCCCCCCCAGCCACAGCCCCCACCTACTCCAGCCCCCCAGCCTGTGCAGAGCCACCCACCCATCATTGCGGCCACCCCACAGCCTGTGAAGGTGAGCGTCTGGTTGCTGGTAGGTCTCTGCCATCAAGGAATGTGGGGCTTGCAAGAGACAGGTGGCTCTGTCCTTGTGTATGCTTTATGCAAATCCTGACCTGGCTCTCAGGCACTGGTGGGTGTTGGTAGGGAGCAGGAAATCATGCCCTGTTTAAATCACAGC
Source organism: Galagoides demidoff (assembly GCA_963574575.1). NCBI lineage: Eukaryota > Metazoa > Chordata > Mammalia > Primates > Galagidae > Galagoides > Galagoides demidoff. The sequence goes on from CAUYQV010069429.1 coordinate 29,061, forward strand.
CCAGAAGCAGCTGCTCTACTGGCCTAAAGATCCATAACGAATGTCACACCTCCCAGTGGGTCCTTGCCCTGTCTTTAATTTAGACTGTGTGTATTTGCAGTTACCATCTAAATAGTTACTGAATTGTGCTCCATCTCCTCCCTCTGAGCACAGGAGGTGAGGTCCATGGTGTTAGGTAGGAAATGGCTTCCAGAGGTTCTATAGCCTCCATATGAGCTGATCCGGCTGCACTTAGTTGTGTCCTTTCTTCTCCTGCCACTGGCAAGCTTGTGTCCTAGCTGCAGAATGGAGTTGGGATAAGATCTCCTGGTCTTCAGTTCTGTGTCCTGTGAATGTGGGGACTCTAGATAGGGCCTGGCTTCAGGGGTGACCTTGAGGGGCAACTGTGCCACCTCAAACCATGCCTGTCACACATGTTTTCCTAGCAGACAAAGAAAGGGGTGAAGAGGAAAGCAGACACCACCACCCCCACCACCATCGACCCCATTCATGAGTCGCCCTCACTGCCCCCGGAGCCTAAGACCACCAAGCTGGGCCCCCGGAGGGAGAGCACCCGGCCCGTGAAACCCCCAAAGAAGGATGTGCCCGACTCACAGCAGCATCCAGCACCAGAGAAGAGCAGTAAAGTCTCAGAGCAGCTCAAGTGCTGCAGTGGTATCCTCAAGGAGATGTTTGCCAAGAAGCATGCCGCCTACGCCTGGCCCTTCTACAAGCCTGTGGACGTAGAGGCACTCGGCCTGCATGACTACTGTGACATCATCAAGCATCCCATGGACATGAGCACAATCAAGGTGAGCTTTGAGCAGGGAGTCTTGGGACTGGTTAACTTGTGTGGCTGTGTAGACGTTTCAGGGCTCCCTGCTGGACCTGTGGGGACAGTGTGCTTGGCCAGTTTGATGGCTTAGAGTGCTAGCTTCGTCCCCTCTTCCAAGGCTAGGGAACCTGTGGCCTTCGGATTTCAAGTTTTTTGTTTTTTTTTTTTTTGAGCTTTTGAGACAGAGCCTCAAGCTATCCCCCTGTGTAGAGTGCTGTGGCATCACAGCTCACAGCAGCCTCCAACTCCTGGGCTCAAGTGAGTCTCTGCCTCAGCCTCCCAAGTAGCTGGGACCACAGGCGCCTACCACAACGCCCGGCTATTTTTTGGTTGCAGCCATCATTGTTGTTTGGTAGGCCCGGACTGGATTCGAACCTGCCACCTTAGGTATATGTGGCTGGCGCCCTAGCCACTTGAGCCACAGGTGCCGAGTCAAGTTTGTTTATTTTAACTACCAAAGAAGTCAAGAAAAGTTTCACTTTTCTGTGTTGCATCCCTTTTAATAAAAGGATTTGTTTTGTAAAATTTGGATTTGGTCAAAAGGCTATAAAAAAACTGAGAAGGCCACATTTTGTATTGATGTTGCGGGTTCCCCATCCCTGTTGGTGGAAAAGTAAGTGTAACCTTCTGGCCTTAGGGGCCCAGTGCTTTGTGTTCCTGGCACGGAGGAGACATGTACATGCTGGTATTTTCACTGTCTTGAGGCCTTTTTGATTTTAAGACTTGTTGCATTTTTCTCATAGGGTAGAGTACGTCAGAGTTGGGGATAGGGCTGTGTTCCTTTAACCACTGTCCTGTATTGTCACCAAGATGAGCATATACCAAATTAAAAGTGGACCCAGCCCTCCTATTTTCGCTTCTTTGGGTCTGGCTTAAGCTCTATCTCCTCTGTGGAGTCTTGTCTCCACCTTCCCTTTAGGCAGTCACAGTGGTCCTGGTGGATGAGCTTGGGGTATGGGAAGGGAAGTTCCCGGCCCTGAGACTTGTTGTTGAGTGTCTCCTTGCCTGCCTGATGCTGAGAACTGGGGTATGGCTTGTCCCCTCACTAGGATCTGGATCAAACTGAGAGCCACTGTGAAGACTTACCTCCCTGTTGGAACATGGACAGTCATGGCTAACGGGGACCTATCTTGTTTTTCCAGTCCAAACTGGAGGCCCGTGAGTACCGTGATGCTCAGGAATTTGGTGCTGATGTCCGATTGATGTTCTCCAACTGCTATAAGTACAACCCTCCTGACCATGAGGTGGTGGCCATGGCCCGAAAGCTCCAGGTGAGGCTCTGGGGAGGGCGTGGCCACCTTGCAATAGAGAGGCTGATTTCCTGGTGGGACCACACTTCTGTGGGCCTTGGCAGATTTTCTTTCTTTCAACATTTTTTAGGATGATTCCTTATTGCTTTGGAAACGTGCACTCAACTCAGGTTGATGTATATGTTTTAAGTTGGGGTTATTTAATTATGATTAAAACAGGGTGGCTGGTGTTTCTTTGGTGTGTACCACCAAAAATCCTCTCCCCACCCTTCACACTTGGTTGTTTGGCTGGAAGATCATGTGTGTTCTGTGCATGAGGCCAATCTCTTCTCCAAAACAAACCTGTCTCAAGTCAGCAGGGGACATTCTTGTCTGTGGACATTTCTTCACTTCACCAGAGCCTTGAAACCCTTTGTTTGCCTTCTAGCTGCAGAGTGGCTATTTCCCCACAACTAAAATTCCCTAATGGGTGAGATTCATAGGCCCTTTAAGTTGAAAGTCCCACGTGGGGGGGTTGCTCTCTTAATTTGGTATTATTTGTATTCTTTCTTCGCAAAGACAGCTGCCTAGCTGACCACTGTAGTTCAGTGATTAGAACTCCTCCACCCTACCCCCTCCCACCACCAGGGGTGTCAGGTTCTCACCTGGGCCTGAGAAACAAAACAACAGAGGACTATCTCTTCTCCATTTATGTTTGTATTTCCCACCCTTAAGGAGTTGAGGCTTTTTAATTTTAATGCAATTTTTATACAGGGCCACACGGTGGCAGTGGTGCCTTCAAATTGATGCCATAGGTTCCTCCATTCTTCCTTCCCACTAAGATAGGGGTAGCTTTTGCCCACACTGATACCCACACCCTTTATTTGCCCTCATGGAAACAGCTAAACCAAAGCAAGTTATCCACCAGCACCAAAGATTGCTGTTTTGAGCTACTTTATTTTAAAAAAGAACGGGAAAAACAATAGAAAGCATCCTCTAATGTTTTTTAGCTCCGTCTTTATAATTTTTGTGTCTGTCTTCCTGTCCTCCATTGACATCCTGGAGCCGCCTCCTTTTTACAAATTTGCTTTTCCAATAAAAGTTTTTGGGTTTTTTTTTTTTTTTTAATTTTCTTTTTACATTTTTCTCCTTCTGGGAGTAGAGTGAGTCTATGCAAGCATAGTTTACCTGTAACAAGCAATGTCTGCTACATAACAGCTTCTTCAGCAGAAGAGCTGATTCTGGATACCAGGCTGGAGTGGACTGGGATTTGCCCTTGAGGAGGGTCCAGGTTAGGCAGGAGAGAAGAGGGTATCTCTGCCACCACCCTACTTTGCCTATCCCAGGGTGACACTGTTGACCCAGCAGCAGGTAGCTGATCCCCCTTTTCCCTGATGGATACTGGCTGTTGGGGTCTATTGCTTCTCACCAGTACTGTCCTACCTGAGGAGATTCCTGCTTCAGTGCGTCTTATCAGGGTTTCACTGTCTCTTGCTGGTCCCATAGTAACCCCCTGGCTATGTTCTTGCTCCTCTGTCCATTCTTGAGAAGACAGGGGTAGCTGTTTGCATTTTTTTTTTTTTCTCCCAAAAGACAAAGTCTTAACTCTATTGCCCTGGGTAGAGCGCCGTGGCATCATAGCTCACAGCAACCTCCAACTCCTGGGCTTAGGTAATTCTCTTGCCTTAGCCTCCTGAGTAGCTGGGACTACAGGCGCCTGCCACAATGCCCGGCTATTTTTTGTTGCAGTTTGGCCAGGGCCACGTTTGAACTTGCCACTCTCGGTATATGGGGCCAGCACCCTACCCACTGAGCCACAGGCGCTGCCTGCTTTTTGCATTTTTGTTTTTGCCATCCTCTCTGTAGCTTTGAAGTGGCATCTGTCTTCTGGTACTTGGCCTGGTATCCACCTTTCATACTGAGGGCTCACACACCCTTCTCAGTTACTCTGGTTCATCTTGACCTGTTGCTGTTTCTAGCACTTAGAATAGTTTACAACTATTTATGAGGTCTGACAATTAAATTCAGAAAGTCATCCTAGAAAAAGTGCTGCATACCTCATTGCTAAATGCCACTAGCATCACCTTTGAAGTACTCCCCTCAGGAAGCTATGTGCCAATGACAGGACCAGGTCCACCCTTCAGAGCAACTTCATAACTCTTTCTGGAATGGCCTTCAAAGCTGTCATCTAATTACTCCTGAATGTTATCAAAATGTCTTCTTTTTGATATTCTTTTATCTTTGGGTAACAAAAAAAGGCATCAGGTCTAGTAGGGAAGGTGTTCTAATACAGTTATTTGTTTACTGGCTAAAAACTCCCTCACAGTGCTGGGTGAGCTAGAGCATTCTTGTGATGCAAGAGCCATGAATTTTTGGCCAAGATTTACAGTTAAGATTTTCTGTGAGTAATACTTGGTCTGCTGAGCTTCACATAGTAAGCCAACAATTTTGACACACAATTTGATGAGTTTTTGCAATGTTTTTGTCAGTTCTGCTTGTTACTGGCTCCCCTGACCTCTCTTTATCAGTGACACTTTCTCTCCTCTCTGAAAAACATTTATTCCATTTGTACATTGCTATTTTCTTCATTGCATTATTCTTATAAACTTGGAATTAAATGTTCTGGGTTTTACTTCCATTCTTGCCAAGTTTAACAAGAAATTTATGAATTATTTTTTTAATTGCTCTAATTCAAGCTCCAATATTCTCCCAACAGCACACAAAAACACACAACAATAATGAACACTACTAAGCAAGACACCACCACACATTGACACAAACACAGTTGTGAGACACTGATAAACCAAGGTTATGAAACTGTACCAAGTTGTTTATACAGTGCTATTAGTGTAAACACATGGTGGCATTTTCATGAACTTGTTAATACCTCATGTACTCACTGTTCTGTTTCCCACTAGTCTTGAGCTTCTTGAGGAGGACAGGGAACTCATTGTTCCTGTTGACCACAAAACTGCTTGGGGTGGGCATGTGACTGTTGGAGTCACCCACTAATTTTCCTGCAGCAACCCTGGGCCTGCTGACATGTAGGTTTCCTAAGATTTTCCCTCTACCTGGGCTAGATCAGTATTCTTATATCTGTAGACCCCTCCCACCCCCCCCACCCCAGGAAGGTGACAGGGTCATACCACCAGACACCACTGGAAAGCTGATAACCCCAGCCCTGCCTGATGCTAGTTTCACATGTCTACCTATTAGCTTCTTGTTTTATACTTACTATTTGTTTGTTTGGTTTTTTTTTCCTTCTTTTTGGAGACAGAGCCTCAAGCTATCCCCCTGGGTAGAGTGCTGTGACATCACAGCTCACAGCAACCTCCAACTCCTGGGCTCAAGCAAGTCTCCTGCTTCAGCCTCCCAGGTAGCTGGGACCATAGGTGCCAGCCACAATGCCCAGCTATATTTTAGTTGCAGCTATCGTTGTTGTTTTGGTGGGCCCGGGCTGGGTTTGAACCCTCCACCTTAGGTGTATGTGGCTGGTGCCTTAGCCACTTGAGCCACAGGCACTGAGCTGATGCTTACATTTGTTTGGGGGGTCTTGGGAGGACCAGGACCACAGGTACCCAGGTAATAGGAGGCCTTGGAGGAAGTGCCACCTGCTCCCAAACCCCCATTTCCACAACAGCCACAGTCTAGAGGTGGGGAGTGGGGTTGTTTGCATAGCAAGAGCAGTGCTATCTGCAAGCTGGCCAGGGTGGGGTAGACCAAGCTCACACACAAGTAGCCTGAAGCAGCTCTCACTTCCTGACCGAAGAAGGACCGGAGGTCACCTCCCTTCATGATGTCCTAACACTCTGAGGCACATTGACTTCTCTAACCTGCTACCTCTTGGAGTCATGAAAAACAAGCCCTTGCCTGCATATGAGTTGGAAAGGGACCTGAACCTATCCACATCTAGGGCCCCGGGGTGTGGAGGCCACTGCTGTCTTGGCACATAGCCAAGTGCTATGGGGCTAGGGTCCTGCTTGCTGCCACACTGGTGGCCTCCACTTTCTTTTTTTTTAGGGACAGAGCCTCAGGCTATCCCCCTGGGTAGAGTGCCATGGCATCACAGCTCATAGCAACCTCCAACTCCTGGGCTCAAGCGAGTCTCCTGTCTCAGCCTCCCAAGTAGCTAGGACTACAGGCGCCCGCCATAACGCCTGGCCATTTTTGGTGAA
>CAUYQV010069433.1:0-11246 GCA_963574575.1 Galagoides demidoff
AGTGCTGTGGCATCACAGCTCATGGCAACCTACAAACTCCTGGGCTCAAGCGAGTCTCCTGCCTCTGCCTCCCAAGTAGCTGGGACCACAGGTGCCCACCACAACGCCCGGCTATTTTTTTTGGTTGCAGCCATCATTGTTGTTTGGCGGGCCCAGGCTGGATTCAAACCTGCCACCTTAGGTGTATGTGACTGGCACCTTAGCCACTTGAGCCACAGGCGCCGAGCCAAGGCACCCTTCTTGATAGAAAAACATAAAGGGTTTGTTGCATAAATTAGCAAAAGTATTAACAGTTCCCCATGGTCTTATTTCCTTGCCTTGTACCTCGCCTTAGCAAAATCTCTGTGCTAAAGCAGCTATTTTAAGTGATGCTTTGTGACAAGTTATGAGTATTATTAACTATATTCATGCAAATGCAACACGGCATTGTCAGTTTTGTAATGTGCTAAAACTGCACGTATTCTGTGTGGATTTGCCTCATCATTTCTAAAGGGCACTGGCTACTGCAGGGACAGGTGTTAGCCAAAATTTCATCTCTGCAAGAACTGATAGTTACATTTTATGAAGGACAGAGTCAACAATGTAAGTTATTGAAAGAAGATTTCTAGAGGAATACAGCATTTCTGTATGACACCATGTCAAACGACTTGAGTATGACACGTACAAAAAATCCAAGCATGTCAAAAAATGTGACCTTTTTTCAAAACACTTCTTCAAAAGGAAATTTGGATGAATATTTTCATCTGAAGTTTAGCAAAGGTCACTGATGAGCAGGGCAAAGTATGTGAATCATTGGAATAATACCCAGCTGTTACAGACCTATCAATTGGAGAATACAATAAAAGATTCACTGACTTTGAGAACCAGGCAATTCCTCAAATTAGCATTTCAGCCTCACCTAGTCCATATCACCAAGGCACCTGAAGAACCACAGATGGAACTGACTGAGCTCTCAGTAGATGACATTTTAAAGTTATTGTTTGATGCTGAGAAAGATCCAACTGAAATACAGAAAACTGCAGTACCCATGCCTTCGGCAACATGCCCTAAAAATGCTCTCTTGCATTTCAACTACTTATTGCTGCAAATCTACATTCTCCTACTTAACCTGAATAAAGACACCCTTAAGGTCACAAATAACAGATACCCCTCCAGAGGATCAACTGAAACTGCAGACCTCCACGCTGCAACCAGATACTCAAATGCTTTCAATGGAAGCAGACACAACAAGGTCATTAAAATGTTACTTATTCCTCGCCCCCTGTTTTTTTCTTTTATGAGACAGAATCTCATTCTGTTTCCCAGTCTAGAGTGCCAAGGTATGATCTTAGCTCATAGCAACTTCAAACTCCTGAGTTAACTGATCCTTCTGCTATAGCCTCCCACGTAGAAAGATTACTTTACTTGAAAATGAACAAATAGTTTTTAATTTTAGAAATTATTAAGTATATAGCATTTATATGTGTATAAAATAATGCATATTTTTAACTATTAATTGAAGTTTCTTGAATGTGGCCTTTTAGATTACAGCTAAATTAATGCAGCCTTCCAACGTGCACAAGGCCCCTCATCCTAGGGCATAGAAGGAAAGACCACTCTTTCTGACCATTAACCCCCAGTAGAGTCTAGAGGGAGGGGTGCTCCAACATCCTCTGGGAAGCTCTGGTGTTGGAAAGCATTTGTGTCTCTGGCCCATTTTAAAGTCCTGACGTCTAAGATATACTGGGCAGATGGCCAGAACCCAGAATCCTAGCTCTGGTTCCACTTCTTCCTTACTATGCCCAGGGAAAGTTATTACCTTTCCTTGAGATTCTGTTTTCGCATCTGTACAAGGAGAAGTAAGATTCAATTAGTGGCATTCAGTGTGCTCTTTTTATTTAAAATTGTATGAGAATTTTAATACACAAAGCACGTAAAACAGTGTAGCCTTTACAAGTCAGAGAAGCAAGGTCTCCTCTCCTAGTCTCTGGTGTGTGAGAAGCCAGGACCCTCAAACTTAGATAACACTAAATTGAATGACCCCTGGGTTCATTCTGGCGGTGAGAGAGTCTGGCTTTACCTAACAGAGTTTCTTAGAGGCAAATGTGATTGAAAAGGTGATTTGTTAATGACCAAAGTTTAAGTAAGACATGGGAAAAAATGCCGTGCTTCTCTGATGATTTGTACCAAATCTTTGTGTCAAAGCCTTAATAGTTGGAATAATTCATGATTTTAAGAGCAAAGCAGGCTTGGTGCCAGTAGCTCAGTGGTTAGGCCGTTGGCCATATACAGTGAGGCAGGCGGGATGGAACTCTGCCTGGGCCTGCTAAACAACAATGACAACTGCAATAAAAAAATAGCCAGGTGTTGTGGTGGGCAACTGTAGTCCTAGCTTGTAGGGAGGCTGAGGCAAGAGAATCTCTTAAGTCTAAAAGTTAAAGGTTGCTGTGAGCTGTGATGCCATAGCACTCTACCGAGGGTGACATAGTGAGACTCTGTCTCAACAAAAAGATTAAAAAGCAAAGCAAAATCAAAATTGAAAGAAATAGGTCCTATTTGTGGGCTTGGGTAATTGAGTTTTGGTAACTAAGAACAAACTCATGTTTTGGAAAGACATATACATTCATCTGGAATAAATGTATTCTAAAAACATGAATGATAGTGTAGGAAAAGTATGTTTACTTGTAGCATGTAGCGGCACCTAGACTGTGTCTTCCTGTGGGTGCAGACAGTGACCAAGATGCCAGATGGTACGAAGTTTGCATTCATCTAGAGGGAAGGCAGCCTCAAAAAGTCAGAACCACAGTGGAACATGGTTCATCAGGCCTGAGGGACAGGTTTCTTTTATTAATTAATTTATTATTTTTAGACAGTCTCATTCTGCCTCCATGGGTAGAGTAGCGTGGCATCATAGTTCACAGCAACCTCAAAGTCCTTCAAGTGATTCTATTTTTTTTTTTCTTCCTTTTTGAGACAGAGTCTTACTATGTTGCTGTTGGTAGAGTGCTGTGGTGGTGTTACAGCTCACAGCAACCTCAAGCTCTTGGGCTTAAGTGATTCTCTTGCCTCAGCCTCCCTGTGGCACCTTACTTCTCTGTGGCACCTGCCACAATGCCTGGCTATTTTTTGGTTGTGGTTGTCATTGTTATTTAACACGCCCTGGCCAGGTTTGAACCCACTAGCCCTGGTGCATGTGGCTCGTGCCCTAATCACTGAGCTAAAGGTGCTGAGCCTCAAGCGATCGTCTTGCCACAGCCTTCCAAGTTGTTAGGACTACGAACACCTGCCAAAATGCCTGGCTTAAGCTCCTGAGCTCAAGAAATCCTCTCATCTTGGTCTCCCAGAGGACTGAGATTACAAGTGTGAGCCACTGTGCCAGGCTATTCATCTGTTATTTATTTTTATTTACTTATTTATTAGATCCAGGGTCTGGCTGTGTTGTCCTAGGCTGGAGTGATCCTCTAGCCTCAACCCCCAAGTGTGTGCCACCACACCCAGCTAACTTACTTTATTTTTGTAGACTGGGTTTCCCAATTTTTTCCAGGCAATTCTCAAACTCCTGGCTTCAAGCAATCTTCCCACCTCAGCCTCCCACAACTCTGGGATTACAGGTGTGAACCACAGGGTCTGGTCCAGAAGCCTCTTTTAAATAAGAAGGTATGGGGGGGTAGTCATATTTGAGCTAAAACTTGAATGAAAAGAAATCAGTACTTAAATGAACTGGAAGAGTAGCTATTTAGAGCAGAGAATAGCCAACACAGATCTGTGGGCTAGCAAGAGCTGGGCATTTTACAAGAGGTGTGAAGGAGAGAGGAGTGAGAGAAAAAGTCAAGTTACTTTTGTCATTCGAAAAACTATACTTGGTGCTGTGGCTCACTCCTGTAATCCTAGAAGTCCGAGGTGGGTGGATCACTTGAACCCAGGAGTTTGAGGTGGCTGTGAGCTAGGCTGAAACCATGGCACTCTCACCCTGGGCAACGGCACAAGACTTGATCTCAAAAATAAATAAATAAAATAAAAAAAAATCTCTGTGGGAGGCTGAGGTGAGGATTGCTTGAGCCCAGGAATTGAAGACCAGCCTGGGTAACAGAGTGAAGGTATAAAAAAGTACACATGTCAGTTTTTGTCTGTTAAAATGTCAAACTTAAAATATAGACATAAATTAAAATTGGTGCAAATATTATAAGACCAATAATTCCCAATACCTTTTTATTGTTACATATATTTCAGGTCATCTGAGCTCAAGTGAAGGATCTTGAATTATTTCACAGATGTTTTCCTATAGCTTTTTACATAACTTATTTAGAGAAAGCAAGAAGAGGGCTTGGCCCCACATATGCTTATAAAAAGATAATTTATTCCACAAGCTCCATCATAACATGACAGGCATCAGGATTCACAGGTGGTTTTGGTTATAAAACTAAATTAGAATTTTCAGAAAGGTTTTGTGAAGAGTAAGAAGGAAAAATGCCAAGGCAGACCTTAGGAATTCTTTGATATTTTATAATTTTTTAGACATGTCAAATTTATGACCAGCTTTAATTTAAACTTTATTAAGAATATTTTTGTTTTGAAGCTGGGTGTGGTGGTTCACACTTGAAGTTTCAGCTACTTAAGAGGCTGAGGTGGGAGGATTGAACCCAGGAGTAGCAAACCAGCCCTGGCAATAGAGTAATGATATAAAAAAAGTACCTGTCAGTTTTTGTCTATTAAAATATCATAACAAATTTAAAAATAGATATTGTTCAAAGTTGGTGCAGATATTATGAGACCAGTACATTCTCCCTTGTGGTAGGTGAACATGATAACCACTGTACTGTGGACACCTGCTTTCATTGGGGCTGGAAATATAAATTATTTGAAGAATAATCTTTAAAAATTTATCAAGAGCTAGAAAAAAATGGATCATTGTCTTTTCTATAGTGATCACAGTTCTAACATTGACCCTAAGAAAGGAATAAAAAAAATACAGAAAAATCTCTATGTACAAAGATGTTCTTTGTGAGATTATTATTAATAACAAAAAATTAAAAGCAACTTAAATATCTGTGAGCAAGCTAATGGTTAATTAAACGAATATACATTTATCTGATGGAATACTACACAATCATTAAAAACAGTAGGTATAAAAACTACATAGCAACGTGGACAAATCCTTATACCGTGGTGTTAAGTAAAACATAAAGAAAACAATGGTTGCATACTACAATTTCTATGTTGTGGAAACCATACAATAATTGACCTGAAATTTTTCAAAAGATAAAAGATATTAGGGAGTAGGAAACTTTAAAGAAGAAGTAATTTTCTTCTTTGTTTTCTAAACACTTATGAGAGGCCTTTATACACAGATAATTTCAATGACTGCTAAAATTTAATGCTAAGTAACTCAACGGGAACAACAGAAAACAAGAACCTTAGCATTGCTTTGTAAAATGAGCACTGGAATATGCCTGCAACTGCGTACGGGGACACAGGGATACAGTGACTAAAACCTAATTTGTGAGGGGATTAAGTTAGGAAAGAAGCTAGATTATTCTCACCAGGGAAGACATCCCTTTCCTGATGAATTAGGCTTACTTGGGGTCACATAATCGGTAAGCGATGGCATCTGGGAAAGCCATGTTTTGGGACATTCATACTTTCCAGCTCTGCTCTGCAGCTGTCAATGCTGCCACTCACAACCTACACATGACATCCTGGGGCCTCAGGTGGGGCGGGACAGGGCGGTGGGACTGGGGGTGGGAGTTTGGAGGATGGGAGGGGGGCGGCGGGACTGGGCGGGGGCGGGGGGGGGGCGGTGGCGGGACTGGGTGGGGGCGGGGAGACCGGGGCTGCACCGTGTGGCCGCACGTGCGCTCCTTACCTCTGCTCCTGCCGCCTGGTAGCCTCGGGTCCTGGTCAGCCTCCCTTCAAACTTCAGCACAATGTCTTTTGCTCGTCTGAGAAAAGATAAACATAATTGTGAACACAATTGTATCACAGAATTTTCACAAAATATGTAAAAATTCAACAGAAATAGGTCACTGAATGATTCAGGACAAGAAACTGGGAGAATGGAGTTAAGTACATGTTTCATTTTCTAACTTTTCGAAAACAAAAAACTCTTTTAAAAGTTTTCTCTTTAACACTTAAATTGATGAATCAATCCCAAAATGATGGCTTCATACCGAAATTACAACTGAATTTTTAAAACCCTTCCTTGATTCTGGTGGTTGACTGGGACTCATTCTCTCTGGAAACCCCAGTGAGAGACACTTGCCTCTCAGCTTCTCTGCTTAGCAAACTTCCCCCTGCAGTCAACCCTTCAGAAGTGCAAATCAGATCTAGCTTTAGAAAATCTGTTCTGGTCACTGTGAACAAGAAAGTCACATCTATGCAGGTGTGAACAGCCTGAGTTAGCCCAAACAAATGCCCTTAAAATAGCTTTGTGGATATGACCTGATAAGTCATAAATGTTCAATCCTTAAAAATGAACTGATGTCATTGATATAGTCAGTTAAATCCACAACTAAATGAACAACACGATTAGAAAATAATTAATGCCACAGACAGCCTGAAGTCCAAGACTCTTAGAGAGATGAATGTTACCTTCAAGGCCACCCAATCTCACAGCACTCTACACACAGAGACCCTCACTGTGGTATGAGCAGACACCCTCTGCTCAATCGTGCTCAGAATTGAAGAACTCAGTTCTACCAGATCAGTTAGTTTGCTAATTCAACATATTCACCTGCATGGGTGTCCCCATATGTGTGTCCCAAACAACCTCCCAGGAACGATCCCTGGTTCTGAGTCCTTCCTTAGGAGACTCAAGGACCATACCAATTCCCTTATCCGCAGACCAGATGATTTCTTCAAAGCACAACCCAACCCAGTGTTTGGTTTTGGACTTTTCTCCCTGTCGTTCCATTGCAATATTCCCATATACACAGCCCAGCCAGTGCACTGGCTCCACTCAGATGAGAACCAGAGGTTCAGGCAAGGGTGAGGGTGGTGGCAGGAGCGGGTGTGCCCACCCCTACCCCTCAATCCCCTCAATAGAGCCGTGACTACTGCCTCAATAGAGCTGCACACTGTAAGTCCCTAAAAGGTAAAAGCCCATCCAAGTCAAGTAACAATGTATGCATGTATTTATTTAATCTATGTATTTATTTATTGTTTCCTAAAGACATTTTCTGCCCACCTATTCTGAGTCAAGCATAGCAGAATACAGAAGTACATAACAGAGTTGCTGCCTAGAAGGCCTAGTGGAGATGAAAGTGCCCTAAACAGACAGTGATGGAGAGAGGAGGGGTGGCAACCACAGTGCGGGGTGATCAGGTGTTTCTCTACAAGAAACAAAGGAGTATGCAGTGTCCTCCAAGGTAGTGGCTTTTGCTGTAGTCTCAGGGCCATCTCGCTCTGCCTATATCTGTGTCAGGCACTGCTCCCTTGATTCCCAAGCAGTCAAGGTTCAGTGCCGCCTATCACTGCAGAGGTGACAGGATGAGCCTCAGTGGGTCCAGTTAGTGCAATGATGCTCCAGTAGCATCTCAAGGTGATGGTGAGGACATGCATGTGACTGGGAGATGACAGATGGAGGTGCCTGGAGGGAAGGCTACTTTCTCAGAGTCTGCCTGCTGGCCAGGTACATGGCCGGTGTTGGCCACTTTGGTGCTCTGGCTGAGTCTGGGGACCAAGCAACATGACAGATGGTCTGGTCTGTTCTTTGGTTTCTGATGGCTCTTGACAGAAAAGCTATCATTTGCTCTGCTTTTCTCACAAGGCAAAAGAGGTTTAACCTCCCCTTATTCAGATAATAGTTTATTTATATATATATATATTTTTAGAGACAGAGTCTCACTTTATCGCCCTCTATAGAGTGCTATGGGGTCACAGCTCACAGCAACCTCCAGCTCTTGAGCTTAGGTGATTCTCTTGCCTCAGCCTCTTGAGTAGCTGGGACTACAGGTGCCCACCATAATGTCTGGCTATTTTTTGTTTCCGTTTGGCTGGGGCTGGATTCGAACCTGCCACCCTTGATATATGGGGCTGGTGCCCTATTTACTGAGCCACAGGTGCTGCCCTCAGATAATAGTTAATCATCATCATTTTGTAAACCTTTTTTTTTTTTTCCTTTGAAGCAGAGACTCAAGCTGTAGCCCTGGGTAGAGTGCTGTGGAATCACAGCTCACAGCAACCTCCAACTCCTGGGCTCAAGCAATTCTCCTGCCTCCGCCTCCCAAGTAGCTGGGACTATAAGTGCCTGCCACAACTTCTGGCTATTTTTGTTGTATTTAGGCCAGGGCCAGGTTCAAACCTGCCACCCTCGATATATGGGGTTGGGGCCCTATTCACTGAGCCACAGGCACTGCCCTCAGATGATAATTATCATCATTTTGAATGACTTAAAAGTCCGTTAGAACACATGGGTTTTGTTTTTCTGATTAATTGTTCCAGTGATTACTTTGGTGGAATACCTTTGTTTAATACAGAGAAGTTGGAGTCAGAAATCTCATGTTTAAAGCTTAATTCTAGCTCTCAGAAGATGTGTGCAGCTTGGGTTAGTCTTTTAATATCTCTGAGTATCAGTCTTCTCATCTAATAAATGGACAATGCCATTCGTACTCAAAGAAATGGAAATGATGACATCTGGAAACAGACAAGGAAGGCAGACACAGGAGGATTAACTGGAAACTTCTGAGAATGAGCACTGTGGGTGACCATAGCTGTCTGCTGCAGCCACCTGGGGGGTCAGGCTGTTCAGTCTGGAGGTACAGTCCCTGGCCTGGTAATCTAAGGCAGGAATGATTCGACAAGAAAGATATGAAAGCCTAACAGATGGCAGATGTGGAAATAAAGAGATATCTGCTTGGCATCTAGAGAAGAATCAGAAAAAAACAGATGCAACAGTGGTTCTGCCCACACAGTGCTGCCCAGTGATCAGACGTAGCTGGGCTTTACCAGGAAGGCCACTCCATGGGGCAGAGCTGCTCAGTGGTACAGGCCATGACAGCTACTCTGGTAACTCCCTTTGCTGTGAGCCCTTTGGCCTAATTATTCCCCACTCACTCTTAGTGAGGAACTGTTACACCAGATGCAACGCTAAGCACTCACATTTATTCTTGTAGCAAACTGCTATCATTGGACTCAATTAAAGTTGTGCAGAAGACTCATTCTGAATGTGTCTTCAAAGCTCCAGGGCCTCTCCCATAGTTTGCTTCAGCAGGTTCTGAGGGCAACTAGAGATTATGAGGGTTTCTTTTTTTTTTTTTCTTTCTTTCTTTCTTTCTTTCTTTCTTTCTTTCTTTCTTTCTTTCTTTTCTTTTTTTTGAGACAAAGTCTCACTCTGTCACCCTGGGTAGAGTGCCCTGGTGTCACAGCTCACAGCAAACTCAAACTTCTGGTTTTAAGCGATCCTCCTGCCTCAGCCTCCTATGTAGCTGGGACTAGAGGTGTCTGCCACAATGCCCAGCTAAATTTTAGTAGAGACAGGGTCTGGCTTTGTTCAGGCTGGTCTCAAACTTCTGAGCTCAGGGGAGCCTCCCATGTTGGCTTAGATTTTTTTTAACTACAGTTCAGCAGTTGACATTTTTTGGAAATAATGTTGCAGGAAGTAAGGGCTATTCCTTACCATCAGTTCAACTTTAAGGGAAAGGAACTATTATTTAGAAAAACTAAGACAATCTCCCATTATCATATGGCTAGAGACTGGTAGAGATGGTATTCAAATTCAGGAACTCTGTCTTCAAATCGTTAGTACTAAGCTCATATGTAGACACACTCTCCAATAAGACCTTAAGCATCATAATAACTTGACTTGCCGTAGAGGTATTTTCCCCCCGAGGGAGTTAATAGCCAAGCAGCTAAAAAGAGCATTTTTTTTTTTTAAATATGGAACACTTCACCAATTTGCATGTTATCCTTGCACAGGGGCCATGCTAATCTTCTCTGTATCGTTCCAATTTTAGTATATGTGCTACCGAAGCGAGCACATGAGCATCTTTTTTATTCTGATTTATTGCCTTGTTTCCAGTGAGTTTGGAGACACTGTTAAATCTAGTGTTTGGAAAGAAGGTAGAAGATGAAACCTTCTCCACCAACACACACACTCTCAACACTCACACGCACAGAGGCACTGGCTATCTGCACCAGCTAGACCGCTCAGACATCTCTGTGCCTTCTCTGTGCCATGTTGGGAGTGATTGAAGCATCAACCACATGAGTCTTGGTCCTCATTCCCATGAGCAGGGCAGTGTGGTTTCCCGGGAAGCACACTCATGATTATCAAAATTGGCTGGGGAGGGCCTTACCTCAGCGTCCTCAACTTCTGCCCCATGGTCCAGGGTCTACAGCGAATGTTTGCCACAAGATCTTTCTGGAATTGTATATTCTGGAAGATTTGTTCTGGATCATTGCTGTCCCCTGTTTCATCAGCATTAAAGCTGTCATCCAAGCTGCTGAACGGATCAGGGTATTAAGGAGGAAATAAGATTAGTAGAATTGCTTCCAGAAAAGATCATCATCTTGTCCTGGGCAACTTCAGCAGCCCACTGCCCCAGGGTCATCTGCTTAAGGAGTGGGTGTGTGTATGTGTGTGTGTGTGGGGGGTCTATAGAGGTGGACAAAGGGCTTGGCCTTGCCAGAAGCCCACTGCCCCAGGGTCATCTGTATGAGGAGTGTGTGTGTGGCGGGGGCGGGGGGGTCTGCAGAGGTGGAGAGAGGGTTTGGCAGTGCCGGCAGCCAGTGCCCCCAGGGTCATCTGTATGAAGAATGTGTGTGTGTTTGTGTGTGTGTGGGGTTTCAGGGGTAGAGAGAGGGCTTGGCAGGGCCAGCAGCTCACTCAAAGATATGTATTGGGTTCTGTTGCCTCCAGGGGGTCAGCACAGGAGAATGATTTCCAGGGTGAATGATATCAGAAGACACCAAAGGGGACAAAGGGCATTCATGCACTGCTCAAATCCTGAGTAGGAGCAGCAGTCTTGGTTGGGGAAACAATTTCTTTTTTAGGCTCATTGAAATAATCAGCTAGTTTTAGAGGCTTCTCCCTCCCCAGCTCTGACGGTAGAATAAAAACCAGACAGGGCTCAGCGCCTGTGGCTCAATCGGCTAAGGTGCCAGCCACGTACACCTAAGGTGGCGGATTCAAATCCCCAGCCTGGGCCCGCCAAACAACAATGATGGCTGCAACCAAAAAATGGCCGGGCGTTGTGGCGGGCGCCTGTGGTCCCAGCTACTTGGGAGGCGGAGGCAGGAGACTCGCTTGAGCCCAGGAGTTGGAGGTTGCT
>CAUYQV010069435.1:0-15102 GCA_963574575.1 Galagoides demidoff
TTAACTCAATAACTAAGAAAATGACATGAAGGTTATGTTAACCAGTTTGATGAGAGTATTTCAAAATGTATATGAAAACAGCACACTGTACCCCATGATTGCATTAATGTACACAGTTATGCTATAAGAAATTTTTAAAAATTAAAAAAAGAACAAAAAATAATAAATGTTTAATATTCCCTTTCCAGTGTGAGAACTGAGCTTGCCTGCCTGCCTGCCTGTCTTCTCCCTCCTCTCCTTCCTTCCTCTCTCTCTCTCCCTCCCTCTCTCCCTTCCTGTCTTCTTTCCTGTCTTCATTCATTTATTCCTTCCTCCCTGTTTGCTTTCCTTCTTCTCTCCTTCCTTTCTCTATGAGTAGTTATCATCAGGGTACACTAGAAGGAGTAATTGCCCAAAATATCAGAAGGACCACATTTTAGACCAAGTTGCATTTCTAACTTTGTGAACTTGAACAGATGAATTCCCTTTCCACTTGACAGTTCCCTCACCTGACAAAGAAAGCACAAAGCCTAGACTGTCTCTAAGGTAGTTACCAATTTTTACAGTTCCATAATTCAAAAGAAGTACACAAGTACATGTGAGCTTAGAGCCTGAGCAAACAGTAGTGAGCACTTCAGGGAAACCATTACAGCAAAATGTTGGCAAACTATTCTTGCCAGTGGGGGACTGAGGCTCCAAGGCCAAGGGTTGTCACAGATCCCCGTCTCTAACGAGATGCCTTGGGCATCATTAAGATTGATTGGGTGCCCGGAGATGGGCAATTACTAAACCTGAAGGAACTATTTGCCTCATTTATAAACAAGTTTCAGAGGAACTAATTAATCAAGGTGATTTTAAATAAGAAAATTTCCTGGGTGATAATTGCTGTCCAGTTTTGAATGTTATCTTTGGGCCCTGATAGGTCCGTCAGCAAAGGAGGACAGGCCTTGGGGGCAGGCAACTTATTTGTAAATTGGCACAGGCAGGAAGGCCACTTTCCATCATTATTGGTTCATTAGTTTCTATCCTGTCTTCCGAGGGTTTGATGT
Source organism: Galagoides demidoff (assembly GCA_963574575.1). Lineage (NCBI taxonomy): Eukaryota > Metazoa > Chordata > Mammalia > Primates > Galagidae > Galagoides > Galagoides demidoff. The sequence continues at coordinate 1,029 of CAUYQV010069435.1, forward strand.
CTTGCCCTACAAGACAAAACAAGAATATATTCCAATTCAGTAAAACGAAGAAAACCTAGGAGGTAAATTTACTTATAAAAATTTGAAGCTGCAAGAAAGGCTGTAATTCAAAGCCTCATTATTTTGAAGGGCATAGACCTTTCCATCTCCAGGTTGGAACTCCAGCTCTTGATCTGGAACACATTATTTAAAACTCTTGAGTTTCAGTTCCCTTAAATGTTTTTAGTCCCTTACTTTAGCCCTGCTATGTCATTATGGGTGATTTTGATCACCATAGCAATGTTATATGCTATTTTAACTTTATTAATAAATATTATTTCATTGGTCACAAATAGTTATTTCTCCATTTTATAAATAAGAAAAATGAGGCCTTCCCTAGAGAAGCACGGTGACCGCTAGAGATTACAAAAAGACTTAGTGATAAAGCTATGATCTGGAGGTGGGTTTTATTGGCAGAGGGTAATCATGGGAGAGATAGGAAAATGCACTGAGGCATAATATGATTGGGTGAAAAAAAAAAAGGAGCACTATCAGTCCTTGTCTCTTAAACCTATACTGCAACAAAATCAAACTTTCACCTTTTTATTCAGTCCCCATTCCTTGATCTGAGCACTTAGGTCCATTGGGATTATGTGACAATGTCCTGAGATAACATCAAACACTAAAAAGAAGAAGGAGAAGGACAAGAGGAAGAGGGAGAGGAAGAGGAAGGAGAGGAGGAGGAGGAGAACTAGATATACAACAAACTTAGAGTCTAGGATGGCATGTGTTGAGTTTAGCATGAAGCAATCACGATAGCAATATATGGTTTCATGTATTTGGTGCTTATTGTATCCCAGAGGACATATAAAGTACTTAACAACCTCTTCTGTTATGTTTTTAAATTTTACAGAGAGTCTTACCCCAATTGTGGTTTCATTGTAGTACATCTAAAATGTGATACTTGCCCATAAATAACAGTAACTTCAGTTTACATACAGGAACAGATTTAAACGTAAAATCACATAAATAATTTGTTAGAGATCCAGTATTCTTATCCTTATATCCTAATCCAAGATAAAATTGGGAAAGAATTTTCCTGTCTCCCTGATCCTCATTTTTTCTACAAACTGAGAGCTTTTGTCATAGTGGACAAGATACAAATATTACTTAAATCCCAATGGTTTTCTGAGTAAAATAAGCAGTTCTTTCTGTTTTCTTGTTTGTATAAAAAAAAATCACTTTTGACTCATTACTATAGAAATATAAAACAGAACTCTTTTACATACATTTTCTCAGTTATGGGAAATCTCATAGTAAACTAAAACATTGTAAGATATTTTTAAAGTATGGGTAATGAAATACCTAATAACAACACATAAATTAATTATCTTATAAGCAGCCACAGACAGGGATTAACACATGTCAAGCATCACCTTGGTTGATGTTGCATGATAGATATAACATCTATATAGTGAGCATTTATTATGGCTAGGCACAGAACTGGTAACCTAACATTTATTATCATATTTAATTATAACAAGAGGCTAAGTATTGTCTCAGAGTTTCAACAGAGGTCCTTGAATCAAGAACAAACTGCTAGGTGCAAGAACTGGCTGGATTCTAAAGTGAATTTATAGACATCTGTTTGCTAAGGGTGTGGGAATATCCCATACCAGTTCCTACACTATTAGCAGATCTGATCATTTGGAATTTGGGAAGAAAAGGTGAAGAGAATTTAAGAAGAATTTCCTTGAAGAGGATGGCCCATGTGCCACTTTGTTCTTTGTTCCCTTTACCTGAGCCAAGTAACAAAGCCTTCAAAGGAACCGCATTACTGGGAAAGGTCTGCTCTTCCACTATAGGAGGGTTCTACATATAGATGTCATGGAGGGGAAAGATGTAGGTCATCTTAAAAAGGAACCTTGAGGCAACCCCCTGGCAGGGACTGAGGGGGAGGGGGAACAGTGAGGTGATGATGGTACAAGAGTCAAGCCCAAAAGCCAAGGACTGCTGGAGGAACCATCTATGTCCAGCCAGAGCAGTCACTGGCCTCCCAAGGAAATAAAGGATTGAATTCAGAGGTCAGGGATGGTAGATGAAGGAGGACTCTGGCTCTGAAGGACCCACAAAAGCATCCCCCAAGATAAATACCATGCACGAATATTGTGCATTTGTTGTTAAAATATGCTGACACCACATTCCAACTACTCCAGTCAATTTCTCCTGCCCTGTCTCCCCTCTTCTTTCAATCTTAGCATTTTGTCCTGAACTAGACACACTGCAGCTATGGAGTCAGAAAGGAGAGGCAATGATAGAGAATCTGATTGGCCAACTTTCTCCAATACAAGCTCCAGAGCCTGAGATGGGATAGTAAGAATGTCTTAATTTGGTTGAGAGTATTTAGCTTAACATTCCAGTGGACTTGACTTTTTAGTACTTGGAAAAGGAAATCATTTGTTTCTCACTTCTGAATGAAAGGAAAAACTATCAGAGTCATATGTGGTGTCAACCAGTGTTACAGAGGCTTAAGATTTGAGATACCGAGGACATTTTGAAGGGGGAGTAATTAAAAAACAATAGTTTCTTTTGGCGTACTTTAGTTCTTTAAAAAATCTAGTTACAAATCCTCAGTGAATCAGTCATTATTAACCCAATTATATAGGGTGAATTAAAATACAACCCTAAAACCACAAACTCATGTGATGAAACTAGGGTTAAAATATAGGCCCCTGCCTCCAGAACATGAGTTCATTCCTGTCTTGAGCTGCTCCTCTTCCCCTCCTGTCACTGATTTATAAGAACCTGCAAAGAAACCAATATTGTGGAATATAGCACTTTTAGGATAATACCCTGGTTCTGAAATTTTGCTGTTTGTACTGAACAGTTTTTATTAGGAAACAGTGAAATAGGTTTAAAGTTTATGCAGTGATTCCACATCCATTATCTAATTTAACCTTCACAGTAGCTTTATGTGGTAATTTCATTTATCTCCCCAGGGACTTAACTGATTACATTAAAATTATGACCACTCACATATATTTTGAATCCATTATCCTATAAATTCCATGAATTCAAGAATATGTCCATTTATTTCCACTATTCTCGGTAGCAGCACCATCAGTGTCTGGCACATAGATGGTCAAAAATTATTTTTTAAATAAATGAATGTATGAGGTCTTCTAATTCTAAACTCTTAATTAATTTGTTTTTGTTGTAGCTTATTTCTTCACTACTACCTCCAGCAAATATTCTAATATCTGGGGAAGAAACCTTATCCCACTCAGGAAGCTCACTCTCAAACAAGGCTCTTAGAGTCCAGATGGGTTTACCATAAACACACTTGATGGCAAGCTGTATTTTGGACTTTTATAAACCATAAGGTAAGAAAAAACAGTTTTCCCCAAGCCTTAAATAACTAGCCAGTAATCTAGGTAGGATACATTGACTTCTAAGGCCCCTAGAAATAAAACATGTTATGATTATGTGGGTACTCACTGAACAATTGTCTGTTATCAGAAATTGTGCACAACATAACAATCAAAAATATAACTCACAACACTTTATATGTACAAAAGTACTCAAAAGTACAGAAACTTTATTTACCTAACCAGCAGATTGTGACTTTCATCAAAAGCTTCTCAAGTATCCTTACTAAATTCAATTTGAGCAAAAAGGTGGAACAAATATTTCTTTAAAATTTGGGCAAATGGGCCAGGCAAAGTGGCTCATGCCTGTAATCCTAGCACTCTGAGACCCTGAGGCAAGTAGATCACCTGATCTCAGGAGTACAAGACCAACCTGAGAAAAAGCAAGACTCTGTCTCTACTAAAAATAGAAAAACTAGCCAGGCATGGTGGCAGGCACCTGTAGTCCCAGCTACTGAGAAGGCTGAGGCAATAGGATCTCTTGAGCCCAAGAGTTTGAGGCTTCTGTGAGCTATTATGTCATGGCCCTCTACCCAAGGTGACAGTGAGACTGTATCAAAAAATAACTAAAATAACATAAAATAGAACTCAAATTAATCAACAATAAAAGAACAAACTACCTCATTTCTTTATGGGCAAGAGACTTGAACAGAAAATTCTCTGAAGATGACAAGCGAATGGTCAATAAACACACCAAAAAAATGCTCATCATCTTTAATCATCAGAGAAATGCTAGTCAAAATTACTATAAGATATCACCTAACTCCAGTAATACCAGCCCACATCACAAAATCCCAAAACTGCAGATGTGGCATGGATGTAGAGAGAAGGGAACACTTCTATTCTGCTGGGGGGATTGCAAACTAATACGGCCTTTTTGGAAAGAAGTATGGAGAATTCTCAAGGAACTAAAAGTTGACCTATCATTTGATCCTCCATTTCCATTACTAGGTATCTACCGAGATGAACAAAAGTCACTTCACAACAAAGACATTTGCACCAGAATGTTTATTGCAGCCCAATTCATAATAGCCAAGTTGTGGAAGCAGCCCAAATGTTCATCAAACCATGAACGGATTAACAAATTGTGGTATATGTATACAATGCAATACTATGCAGCCATAAAAAATATGGAGACTTTACATCTTTTCTGCTTACCTGGATGGAGCTGGAACATATTCTTCTTCATAAAGTATCTCAAGAATGGGAAAGAAAGTATCCAGTGTACTCAATACTACTACAAAACCAATAATCACTTACACATTCATACAAATGATAAAACACAAATATAGTCCGAAAAGAAGGAGGGGAGAGTGAATGGAGGGAGACTAGTTGGGAGGCTCTCACCTAATGTGCACAACACAAGGGTGCAGGATGCATTTCAAAACAACTGAGAGTAAATTATAAATATCTTACCACAAAAAATAAGTAAGTGAGGTGATGGTTATGTTAATCAGTTTAATTTAAGCATTTCACGTTGTATATCAAATCATCACATGGTACCCCATAAATGTATACAATTATGATTTAATAAAAATTAAGTCAAAAATAAAATAAGTAAGTAAATAAATACAATTTGAGCAAATAGTTCCTTAAAATTCTTAGGACATTTGTATAATAATTTGGCCATGACATTATAATCTCACCTACAAAACTGATACATTTCCTCAGTGAAGTTCTCTCCTTTTGGTCCTTTCATTCCCAAGTCAAAAGGTAAAGCCATACTGATTGATACATGTAAAAGTAGGTAACTTTTCTAGAACTCTAAGAGGATGAGGTGACCCTGGCTTGGGTTCTCATTTCTTCACAGGGAGTGGTGACACATTACCGGGCTACAGACCCAGAGGATGCCTGGTACTCACCATGCCCAGGAGTCAGATCAGATTGAGCTACATGGATCTGCTTCTTGTAGTTCAGAAACCAGCAGATCTATATTAAAACTATCCACTCAATTATAACATTTCTTCATACATTCTTTTATGTGCCATTGCCAGGCTTTAGAAGGCACTGTCATATGCACGACCAAGCTCCAACCTCTTAAAATTCAAGTAATCCTCTAAATATCTATAAGAAAAATGAATCATGAGAAAATACAGGCTTAACCCACTCCATCAGGAGGGCTTTCAGGTATTAAATGTATTAGAGAGGAGTACATGTGTCTTTATTGCCTAAATAGGCCAGTGAATAAGGTCATGTGTCATGGAGTCCAACACAAATCTGTCTTCAGTCTCTGTGATTCAAGAGACTCGTGTCAAGGCCTCCCGAAAAATCTCAGTGTGTACACCTCAGAATTTCATTCCATTCATGAGGTTAACCATGAAATCTCACATTATTTTTACAGATTTCTATTAATGAGAGCAAGATGTTAGTGCAGAACTTATAGCACTGAATTTTAACATTTTAATACCAAGGATACAGTGGGAAAAAATATTTTATCAAAATGATAAAAAATGAAATTAATACAGTAAAAGTTTTTTTGAAAATAATTATACAGTGAGGTGTCATGGGGAAGCAAAATTAAATGGTGTGTAGATTTGAACCCTAATATTGCTATGCTATAGAGAAAAGATCACACACAGGGCTCAGTGAACCCACATTCATCAACAGATTGATGAATGAATAAAGGGATCCCCAAACATTTGCAAGTGTCCTAGAGTCTTGGAGAACCATGCAAATAGTACGTCCTTTGATTTTTTTCTCCCAATTTCCTTTCTAGATAATTTAAACACTGCAAAACTTGCCCTTAGCAACAGTCCTGTGGATGGCATCTTTTACCTCCTTGTTTCTCAAGCTGTAGATAAGTGGATTCAACATAGGAATAACTGCTGTGTAAAACACAGACACCACCTTATTGAGGTCCAAGGAGAAACTTGCACTGGGACGTACGTAGATAAAGAAAAGTGTCCCATACAGGATGGAGACAGCTGTCAGGTGAGAAGAGCAGGTGGAAAAGGCTTTGCGCCTCCCATCAGCAGAGCGGATCCTCAGGATAGCTGTGAGGATGTAGATGTAGGAGACCAGGATAGTCAGACCACTGAAGACTCCCACAGCTCCAGCCACGATGAAAACTACCAACTTAGTGAGCCTCGTATCAGCACACACAAGGGAGAGCAGGGGGGACATGTCACAGAAAAAATGATTGATCACATTAGGACCACAGAAAGGGAGACGGAATGCATTTGTTGTATGAGTCATGGTGTTCATGAACCCAATGACATAGGGACCCACCACCAGCTGTATGCAGAGTCTCTGGGACATGGCAACTGAGTACAATAACGGATTACAGATGGCCACATAGCGGTCATAGGCCATGGACGCCAAGAGAAAACACTCTGCTGCTACAAAGAACCCAAAAAACCACTGCTGCAAAGCACAACCCAGGAAAGAGATGGCTTTCCTCTTCACAAAGAAGTCAGTGAGCATCTTGGGGCTCACGACTGAGGAGAAGCAAATATCCACAAATGACAGGTGACTGAGGAAGAAGTACATGGGTGTATGAAGGCGGGAGTCAATCCGGATGAGAATAATCATGCCCAAGTTTCCAGTTAGATTGATGATGTAGAAACTCAGAAAGAGGAGGAAGAGGAAGACCTGCAACTGGGGGTTGTAACTCAGGCCTGTGAAAATGAACTCAGTGACTCGTGTGTAGTTTTCATTGGCCATTGACTGGTTCTGGTTTCTACTAGAAAAAGAGCAAAGGATTCACAACAAATGCGGTAGACATGTCTTTAAAAACAAGACACAGCAAAAACATGCCAAGAATTGGATGAAGAGTTAAGCATGATGTGAGTTAGCTACATTACCCATCCATGGAAACAAAAGTAAGACAATACATCAAGGCAGAAGTGCAGACCTAAAGCTATGACATTTTAAGACACCTGGAAATACGTCTGTACAGAGATGTGAAAATGGAAGCGTACAAGAGAGTAGCAGCTTGTTCAAGGTCCCACAACTAGTTTTGGCAGAGCTGGTTCCCAGAATAGATGCCTAGTAATTTCTACTTCAGAGAAGCTTACCTGAGTCCACCAGGGGATAGGGGAGAGTGGGAGTGGGGCAAGCTGGAGTCACTCTCCACCATCTCTGACTCTGGGAAAGTTACTTATCTTAATGTATTAAATGGTAGTAATAATAATAACAATAATACTCATCTTGCAAATGTTACAAGGATTAAAGGAGATAATGCATGAAAAACAAATATAATAGTAGAGACTTATTGAACATCTAGCTAAGTGCTCAAAATTTATTACTCATATTTTATATTAATCTCTCTAGAAGACCTGAACAGAAATTATTATTATTTATTTATTTTTATAAGAGGAACATTGACCTCAATTCGCATTCATAAGACTAGTAACTGGCAGAGGTGGGCTTTTGAACAGGTGTATCAAATTTCAAACATAGTCTTCATCCAAAAGAATAGATATACTTCCTTTTTAGCACTGCTGAAGTGATCCCCTGAGTCTTCACAGTTCCTTTGATCTCAGAAAGATCTAAAAGAAAAGAAAAAAACCTGGTGACAAACTCAAATCCTATATCTTCAATCTATCCTACTGTCACTCATGATAAATAAGGGTGGTCTTGGTCAAGTCAGCTAATCTCTCTGATTCTTACCAGCCTAAATCAGGAAAAAACTTGTGCCTTTCAATCTTGAGAATTGTCATCCACTTAAAAGGAGAGAATCAAGTGTTTAGGAAACTTCCCATACTTGATCTTCAAAAATTTGTATTAGACCAAGAATATTAGAGTCCAACATAATACTTAGACTGGGCACCTTTTCTTCATTTGTCTAACATGAGATTTACTACTTGACTTTAACATGGCCTCCTCTAAGGACAGTAATGTACATTTTACATTTTCCCTTTTGTGTTAGGGAAATTAAAAAGACAAATGGGGGGAGCAGCCTAAGTCTTCAACCATCACACTCACCTCCTGTTTAAACATCTTCAAGAATCTAACTATTCCAGAATCACTCTGATTTCAGTCTTCCATTTGACAGGTGTCCAAGTCTCCTCATCACTTCCTTATTCATCTTGTTTCCACAAGTACTCCAGCCTCCTCTCCTTCTGGAAACATTTTGGTTTCTCAGTCTTTCTGCTTTTCATTTAGTCAGTACTTAGAATAGAATAGAATGTTCCATGTAAATTAAACCACACCAACTAGGAGACTCAGTTGGTGCTTGTGTTCAGAATACTAGGATACAAGCCACTAACTCATGATATCCTTCTCTTAGCATGGAAATCAGCCAAGCCATTTAGGCATGGATGTGAGCTACATGCAGGGCTATCTTTTTCCTTAATTATGCCAGTAAAGCATCTCTGTCCAAATTTATAATTACATGATTGTAGTTTGATGCAGTTGTACAACTTTGACTTATGTCTACAAAAATTAACTTTTCTTAGTCCTTGACGGATTATCCCTCATGATAAAAATGATGTTAATCATGACATGACTAAAATACATTTTCTATTGTAATTACACTTACTCTACCTTCTCTTGAACGTGTCAAAAATCAGGCAGAATGAAAATCAGAAAACTATTTAAAAGTTCTCAACTTACTTTCTGATAGGCCTTTTCTTCTTTAAAGATGACAAAAAACAAACAAAAAAACTAAAGTAAAACTGAGCCAAGTATCTCAGACTTCATCCCTGCTTTCTCACATGGCTACCCTCCTACGGAGAATAGGTCAGAATGTACCATAGCCATTTGATTTTATTCTTTATCTTCCTCCAAAAAATATGTAGAAGACTTCACTAGAAGACACAATCGGGGTCTTTGTCAATTAGACAGAAGTTCCCTAAACTAGTTGCATCACGTTTTCTTCCTGCTGTTATTGAAGACACTCTCTCCCCAAAGTGTAACATATCTTGGGAATGAAGCTGTTAGGGGAAAGTGCAATTAAAGTTGTGCTTCATATCCTAAATAAATCCAATGAGATCTGTTTCTTGATGATTTTGTGTTTTGTTTTTAACTGAGCGAGGTGGCTCCCTTCTCCCTGGTTCCAGGATAAACAAGGAAACTCCAAAGTATCTCTGGTGAATTGAAGTTCTGCAGGAGAGAACGAGCATTAGAGAAACTTAGATAGACATTCTCTTGTCTTTTCTGCATTAGTCCCTGAGGAACAGAAACAAAACATGTGGAAAATAAATTTTCCTTAGACACAGCATTTACCACATGTTGCTGAAGAAATTAATTTACCTGAGATGTAAAGAGTTTATAAGCAGGGCTGAATAAGAGCAATTTCTGATGAAGTATTAACTGTTCATTAAACTTCAGCAGATTATATCCAAATTATTACAGTATGATAAAGAAAAAAATTTATTGTTGCCAAGAAATAAATAAACACTAATTCAACAAAACACTTCAGGATTAGATTTTACATCCAACATAATCAATATTAGCCTGACAAAAGAGAGTCAAAATCAAATCCTAAATTTTGTTTTTAGAAGACTGTAAGCCTTCAGCATACAAGGCAGTGTCCTTACCCTAGAGGATTTTATTTGCTTTGTTTTTAATTTCTTAATATGCTGTGATATTCTTTAAAGCATTTTAGTATTAGTTTTTAACTTCTAGTCATAACTCTGTTGACTTTATACATGAAAAACTATTTTATTTCCCCCCCGAAAACCCTTCATGCCTTTTTCCCACTTTTTAATGAGATTGTTAGATTTTTTTCTCGCTGATTTGCTTGAGTTCTTTATAGAGTCTAGTTATCAGCCATTTATCGGATATGTAGCATGCAAATATTTTCCCATTCCGTGGGTTATCTATTTACTCTTTTGACTGTGTCCTTGGCTGTGTAGAAACTTTTTAATTTGATCAGGTCCCATTTGTTTATTTTAGTTGTCACTGGGATTGCCCTTGGGATTTTCTTCATAAATTCCTTCCCTAGGCTGATATCCATAAATTTTTCCAACATTTTCTTCTAGAATTATTATAGTTTAATTCCTTAGGTTTGAGTCCTTTATCCATAATGAATTAATTTTTGTGGGTGGTGAGAATTTCAGGACCTGATTCAGACTTTGGCATATGGCTGCCCAGTTTTCCTTGCACTATTTGTTGTATAGGAATTCTTTTCCCCATTATATGTTTTTGTCTGCTCTATCAAAGATCAAATGGGAGTATGAGAATGGTTTCATTTCTGATTTCCCAATTCTGATCTATTGGTCGATGTCTCTGTTTTTGTGCCAATACAATGCTGTTTTGTTCACTATAGCCTTGTAATATAGCTTGAAGTCTGGTAAAGGGATGCCTCCTGATTTATTTTTATTACATAAGGTTGCATTGGCTAGTCAGGGGCTTTTCTGGGTCGACATGATGTAGAGCTGTTTTTTCTAGATCTGCAAAAAATTATACTTGAATTTTGGCAGGTATTACATTGAATCTGTAACTCACTTTGGGTAATATAGCCATTTTAACAATGTTGAAAACTATAGACCAAGAAAGCATTTTAGGGACTTGAGTATCCCTCTGCCTTCATTATTCTGACTTACACTAAAAATTCACATAATATCTGTTATTGAATCCCTATTCCATGTTTTTCAAATAATTATTTTTCATTTCATATTTTAATGTTGCTTTCCTTTCCCTTTGCATTTTACAGGACTTTTTCAAATCTATACTATCAAACATGAATCTGATCTGCTAAGTGTCAGTTCTCTTTTTTGAAGATTCCTATCTATGTCTCTATGTGACTTGTAATTCTTCTTTTGCATGATGGTTCTCTTAAAGTTCTAAAACACTCTTCATTTCATTTTTTTCAATATGTTCTCTTCTCTTCTGCAAGATTCTGCCACATCTTCATAGAGACAAATACACTGGAGATCCTCCTGGAATCTATCTGTTCCTATTTACTGTCCTCCTAACAGTTGGTTAAAGCTCTTTCCTTGGAAAAACAGATTAATGTTTGTTCCATGAGCATATTTGTATTTTCTAATTGTCTTAGTTTTTTTTAATATGGAACACTTCACGAATTTGCACGTCATACTTGCGCAAGGGCCATGCTAATCTTCTCTGTATCATTCCAATTTTAGTGTATGTGCTGCCGAAGCAAGCACTTAGATTTTATTTACTGATTTAAATGGTAATATTTTAAATCTCTTTGTGCTGCTAATCTCATTATTTTTAACTTCTTCCTCTGCATTTGTTTTGAATAATATTTTAAAGATATATTTATTTATTATAAAATCATAGCTGTGTATATTAATGTAATCATGGGATACAATGTGCTAGTTTTATATACAATTTGAAATGTTTTCATCAAACTGGTTAACACAGCCTTCATGTCATTTTCTTAGTTATTGTGTTAAGACATTTATATTCTACACCTAGTAAATTTCACATGTGCCCTTGTAAGATGCACTGTAGGTGTGGTCCCACCAATTACACTCCCTCCACCCAACCTTCCCCCTCCACTCCTTCTCCCCCTTCCCCTTCTTCTTGGGCTATAATTGGCTTATAGGTTTCATAAGAAAGGTATAAATTGGTTTCATAATAAGACTGAGTACATTGGATACTTTTTGTTCCATTCTTGAAATACTTTGCTAAGAAGAATATGTTCCAGCTCCAACCATGTAAACATGTAAGAAGTAAAGTCCCCATCTTACTTTAAGGTTACATAATATTCCATGTTGTACATACCACAATTTATTGATCCATTCATGGGTCAATGGGCACGTAGGCTTCTTCCATGACTTAGAAATTATGAATTGGGATGCAATAAACGTTCTACTACATGTATCTTTGTGATTTTTGGTCTTCTGGATATATATCTAGCAGAGGAATTGTAGGATCGAATGGCAGGTCTACTTTTAGATCTCTAAGTGTTCACCAAACATCTTTCCAAAAGGGACATCATATTAGCTTACATTCCCACTAGCAGTGTAGAAGTGTTCCCTTTTATCCACATCCATACCAATATCTCTGATTTGGGGATTTTGTGATGTGGACTAATCTTACTGGACTTAGATGATATCTCAAAGTAGTTTTGATTTTCATTTTTCTGATGATTAAGGATGATGAGCATTTTTTCATGTGTCTGTAGACCGTGCATCTATCTCCTTCAGAAAATTTCTTCTCTTCAAGTCCCTTCCCACCAGAAGATGGGATCATTTGTTCTTTTCTTTTTTTTTTTTTTATTAAATGATAGCTATGTACATTAATGCAATTCTGGGCTACAATGTGGTGTTTTCATATACAATTTGAAATATTTTCATCAAACTGGTTAAGATAGCCTTCATGTCATTTTCTTAGTTATTGTGTCAAGACAATCATAGTCTATTCTTAGAAAGATTCACTTGTACCCTTGTAAAATAAACCATAGAAGTGATCCCTCCAATCACCCTCACTCCACCTATTCGCCCCTCTCTTTTACCTCCCTATCCCCATATACTTAGGCTGTTATCAGGTTATAGATTTCATATGAAAACTATAAATTAATTTCATAATAGGGTGGTGTACATTGGATACTTTTTCTTCCATTCCTGTGATATGTTGCTAAGAAGAACACTTTCCACCTCATCCATGTGAACATGAAGGACATAAAGTCTCCATCTTTCTTTATGGCTGCATAGTATTCCATGATGTACATATACTACAGTTTGTTGATCCATTCGTGGATTGATGGGCACTTGGGCTTCTTCCATGACCTGGAAATTATGAATTGGGCTGCAATAAACATTCTGATTCAAATATCTTTGTTGTAATGTGATTTTTGGTCTTCTGGGTATATACTTAATAAAGGAATTGCAGGATTAAATGGCAGGTCTATTTTTAGTTCTTTAAGTATTCTCCAGACGTCTTTCCAAAACGAACGTATTAGTTTACATTCCTACCAGCAATGTAAAAGTGTTCCCTTTTCTCCACATCCATGCCAGAATCTCTGGTTTTGGAATTTTGTAGTATAGACAAATCTTACTGGAGTGAGGTGATATCTCAAAGTAGTTTTGATTTGCATTTCTCTGATGATTAAGGATGGTGAACATTTTTTCATATATCTGTAGGCCATGTGCCAATCTTCTTTAGAGAAATTTCTCCTCAAGTCCCTTGCCCACCTTCAGATGGGATCACTCGTTCTCTTCTTGCTAATACATTTGAGTTCTCTATGGATTCTGGTTATTAAACCTTTGTCGGAGACATAACCTGCAAATATCTTCTTCTATTCTGAGGGCTGTCTGTTTGCTTTCCTTACTGTGTTCTTGGCTGTGCAGAAGCTCTTTAGTTTGATCAGGTTGCAATAGTGCATATTTGATGATGCTTCAATTGCCCAGGATGTCCTCCTCATAAAATATTCACCCAGGCCGATTTCTTCAAGTGTTTTTCCTACACTTTCTTCCAGTATTTTTATGGTTTCATGTCTTAATTTTAAATCTTTATCAGTGAGAGTCTATCTTAGTGAAAGGTGTGGGTCTAGTTTCAGTCTTCTACAGGTTGCCAGCCAGTTCACCCAGCACCATTTGTTAAATAGGGAATCTTTTCCCCACTCAATGTTTTTAATTGGCTTGTCAAAGATCAGGTACCAGTAAGTAATTGGATTCATCCTCTGGTTCTCTATTCTGTTCCATACATCTACCTCTCTATTTTTGTGCCAGTACCATGCTGTTTTGATCACTATGGATTTATAGTATAATCTGAGGTCTGGTAGCATGATTCCTCCTGCTTTGTTTTTATTT
>CAUYQV010069437.1:0-60558 GCA_963574575.1 Galagoides demidoff
TTTTTTGAGACGGAGCCTTAAGCTATCCCCCTGGGTAGAGTGCCATGGCATCACAGCTCATAGCAACCTCCAACTCCTGGGCTCAAGCGAGTCTCCTGCCTCTGCCTCCCAAGTAGCTGGGACCACAGGAGACCACCACAACGGCCAGCCATTTTTTTTTTTTGGTTGCAGCCATCATTGTTGTTTGGCGGGCCCAGGCTGGGGATTCAAACCTGCCACCTTAGGTGTACGAGGCTGGCGCCTTAGCCGATTGAGCCACAGGCGCCGAGCCTGTTTTTCACTTCTTTAGATACTTCATTTAGGATAATTATCTCCAGTTCCCTCACTGTTTGTTGCAAAAGGCATGAATTCATCTTTTTTATGGATTAGTGCTCCTTAGAATATATCTATCACATTTTGTTAATCCACTAAGAAGTTGATGAACACTTGATTTTATTCTGCATCTTTGCAAGTTGTGATTTGTGCTACAACAAACATTTGAGGGCAGGTATCTGTTCGATAAAGTGATTTCTTTTCCTTTTAGTAAGTATCCAGTAGTGGGACTATTGTATCAAATGATAGGTCTATTTTAGTTCTTTGGGGAATCTCCATATTGAGACATATTTGTGTACACACACACACAGACATGTGTAAGTTTTCCTATCTCTCTGTATTCATGTCAGGCTTTGTAGTTTTTGGACTTCTTAATAAAGCCATCCTGACAGGGTTAAGGTGATATCCCACTGTTGTTTTAGTTTGCATTTCCTTGATGATTAGTGATGTGAAGCACTTTTACCATATGTTTATTGGCTATTTTTCTATTTTCCTTTGAAAGTCTTCTGTTCATGACTTTTGTCCTCTTTTTATTTTTATTTTATTTTATTTTTTTAGAGACAGAGTCTCATGTTATCACCCTTGTTGGTGTGCAGTGGCATCACAGCAACCTCCAACTCCTGGGCTTAGGCAATTCTCTTGCCTCTGTCTCCCGAGTAGCTGGAACTACAGGCACCCCCTACAATGTCCAGCTATATTTTTGGTGCAGTTTGGCTAAAGTTTGGACCCACCACCCTCGGTATATGGGGCCAGAACCCAACCCACTCAAAGGGCCATAGGTGCTGCCCTTTTGCTCTCTTTTTAATGATATTGTTTGGGTTGTTTTGCTGATTTGCTTGCATTCTTTGTAGATTCTGGTTGTTAGCCCTTCACCAATGTATAACTTGCAGATGTTTCTCCCATTCTGTAGATTTCTATTTGTTCAATTCATTATTTCCCTGGCTATAGAGAAGTTTTTAATTCAATCAAGTCCTATTTATTTATTTTTGCTGTTGCTGTAATTGCTATTGTTGCCTTACTCATAAATTCTGTGCCTAAGTTGATATCTGAAACAGTTTTTTCTTCATTTTCTTCTAGAACTGTTATGGTTTCATGCCTTATATTTAAATCTTTTATCCATCTTGAATTAACATCTGTGAATGGTGAGAGATAGACTCTTTCATTCTTTTGCATTTCACTATCTAATTTATTGCACCGTCTATGGAATAAAGCTTTTTTTCTCCGGCAATGATCTGTTAGATGTATGCAGAATGTTTTTTATATATATATATATATTTTTTTTTTTGTTGTTGTTGTTGTTGTTGTTGTTGTTGTTCTGTTCCATTGGTCTATTCCTTTATTTTTCTGCTCATATAAAGCAGTAACACCACAGGGTAACCAAACCGTAAAGTACTACCAAACATGACAGACAGTGCAGTATCACACACATCAATCCTGTCAATCAACGTGAATGGTATGAGTGCCCCACTCAAGAGACATAGGCTGGTTGAAGGATGAAAAAAATACAACTCAAGTAAATTTCTTCTCCAGCAAATACAGCTAACCCAAAATGACTCCTATAGATTCAAGATGAAGGAGTAAAAAAAAAATATTCCATGCAAACTGAACTCAAAAGAAGGCAAGTATAGCCATTCTCAAATCAGATAAAGTTAACTTTAAATCAATGTGATAAAGAAACATAAAGATGGTCATTATGTAATAGTAAAGGGAGCAATTCAACAAGAACCTAATAATTTTAAATATTCATGCACCAAAAACAGGATTGTCGAGATTCATAAGACAAATTCTACTGGGTGTAATCAAAGAGATAAATGGCAGCACCATAATTGCCAGGGACTTCAATAACCCACTGGAAGAGCTATACAGATAATCTAAAGGGGAAAAAGAGAAAGAAAGAAACATTGGAATTAAATCTGACTGCACAACAAATGGGCCTAACAGACACACACAGAAACTACTGAATATACATTCTTCTCATCATCATGTGATGTCACAAGATTTGTCATATTTGAATCCACAAAACATGTCTCAGCAAATTATAGAAAATAGAAATTATGCCATGCACCTTCTAATGGGATAAAATCAGAAATCAACTCCAAGAGAAACACTCAATTATCCGCAAAGTCATGGAAATTAAACAACCTATTGTGGGACCACTATTGTATCAACAATGAAACGTGAAAGAAATCAAAGGATTCCTTAAACTGAATGACAATGGGGACACTAGCTATCAAAATCTATGGGATTCAGAGATTTTGAAGGGAAGGAAAGGAAGAGCAAAGCCAACTCACAGCTGGCAAAATAAAATAAATAAATAGTAAACTAAACAAAATGGAAAACAAAAAAAAAATTACAAGGGATCAATGAAACAAAATTTTGCTTCTTTGAAAAGATAAACAAATATTGATCAAGCTATTGCTAGATTAACCTGGAAAAGAAGAGAAAGGACCTAAATAATCTCTATCAGAAATGAAAAAGGATATATTACACCTAATAAAACAAAAATATAAAATATTACCCATAAATACTAAGTAAATCTCTATGCACATGAACTGGAAAACACAGAGGAATTGAACAAATTCCTAGAAACACAAAACCTCCCAAATCTGAATCAGGAAGAAATGGAAGTCTTGAAAAAAACAATAATGAGCAGCAAGATTGAAGCAGTAATAGAAAATTCTTCCAACAACAAAATGCCATGCACCAGATGCATTCACAGCCCAATTTTACCAGACAAGATTAGCTAGTACCCTGACTATGGAAATTATTCCATATCATCAAGAAGGAGTTAATCCTTGACAACTCATGCTGTGAAGCCAGTATCACCTTGATACTAAAGTGAGGAAAGGACCCACCAAAATAAGACAACACATCAATATGTCTTATGAATATAGATGAAAAATCCTCAATGAAACATTATAGTAGCAAACTAAATTCAAAAGCCCATCAAAAATAATTGACTGTTAACAAATGGGGCCCATTATATATAAATTAATTCACCACATAAACAGGAGAAAATATAGACTGTATATTATCTGAATAGATATGGAACAAGCATTCAGCAAAATCCAGCGTTCTTTCTTGATAAAAACATTCAACAAACTAGACATAGAAGGAACAGGCCATATGTATCCTACTGGTGAGCTTATCAAAAACATTTTCATTTTTATTAATGTTTTTGATATCTACCATGTGCTTTTTGCTTTTTTTAATGTTTAAACTATATTTGCATATCTTACTTCTGCACTCAATATAGATAAAATGAATTTGAAAGGAATCGCTAAGTATATGTCATAAGATTATGGAAGCCAGTTTTATCAACATGAAATAAACATTTTTATCATTAATCATACTAATACTCACTGGCTTAAAATGGATTCCAAGTGATGCTTAGTGTGTCTCATTTAAATTTAGCAGGGCACATGCGAATAACGTTTAGATAGATACAAAATTTGAGTAGTAGCATCGGGTTGGTCTTGACTACTGAAGCTAATTAGGAGAAATTGTAAGGAAATTGAAATGGTCTCATACGATATTATTTTCAATGCAGAATCAACCAATAGGATACCTGCAAAATAAATTGTTACTATATTATAAGTCTGACAGTAGGTAACATGTCAGTGGTGCCAGGACGCAATGTATGCCATCAGAATATTGAAACTGTTCTTTGGCAAACATCTAAGAAGACAAAAGTCTTCTATTTTTCATTTTTGAAAGTTAGTGTGAATAAATTATAGAGAAAATGTCAGTGAATACTTTTAAATTTTCTCTTGGCTTACTTGGAAGACTAAAGTTTTCCTTGAGACTCTCTACCGAGGAAGATCTCATAATAAGTAATTTTTGCAGTTGCAATTTTATATGGTTCAGTTGTATTTTTCATATCATAATCTATCTAATTTATTCCCTGATAAGTGTATTGACATTAAGTATTAATTAGGATGAAAATAAGAAAGCAAAAATCAAGGAAATCATTCAACATAATGTAGAAGCTGTAGGCAAAAGTTTAAATGTGTGTGAATATTACACACAGATAATTACGATTCTAAATGAAATCATTTCAATAAAATGCTATTTATAAGTTTACTGTACATTGATGTTCTTTATCTTTACTTTTTATTTATATATCGAAGTTGTAATTATCTCTTTCCAAGAAAAACGTATTTTAAGTTTGCAAGTCATATTTTGAAGGCAAGCCAATCACAACTTCTTTTTCTTTTTTTTTGACACAGAGTCTCACTTTGTCGCCTTCAGTAGAGCACTGTAGTGTCATAGCTCACAGCAACTTCAAATTCTTGGGCTCAAGCAGTTCTCTCCCCTCAGTCTCCCAAGTGGTAGTTGGGACTACAGGACTATGGTGCTTGCCACAATGCCTGGCTACTTTTAGAGATGAGGTCTTTCTCTGGCTCAGGCTGTTCTCCAACTTGTGAGCTCAGGCAATCCACGTGCATTGGTCTTCTAGAGTGCTGGAATTATAGACATGAGCCACCCCGCCCAACCTCCCAATCACAATTTTGAAAGACCCAATTCCAAAAGTTGTAATCCCAAATGTTGAATTTCTGAATAATCAATTCTGAAAAATATAATTCAGGAAAAATAATAACAATCATTTATTTTAAAATTTTTATTTCTTTTCTTTTCTTTTTTTCTTTTATTTTTCTTTGCAGTTTTTGGCTGGGACTGGGCTTGAACCCGCCACCTCAGGTATATGGGGCCGGCACCCTACTACTTTGAGCTACAGGCACTGCCCTATTTTCTATTTTTAAAAGTAGATTTATTTTGGGCAGGGCCTGGGGCTCAGTGGGTAGGGCACCAACCCCATATACCGAGAGGGTGGTGGGTCCAAACCCAGCCCCGGCCAAACTACAACAAAAAAAAAGCCAGGGATTGTGGCAGGTGCCTGTAGTCACAGCTACTCGGGAGGCTGAGGCAGGAGAATTGCCTTAGCCCAGGAGTTGAAGATTGCTGTGAGCTGTGTGAAGCCTTGGCACTCTACTGAAGGTGATAAAGTGAGACTCTGTCTCTACAAAAAAAAAAAAAAAATTAAAAAAAATGAGAAGAAAATTTATTTGAGTAACTTATGAAAACATGATAGAACACACACTTCATAGGCTGCTTTATATAATAAAATAGGCCATAGTAGCATATTTTTGTGAACATAAACATGTATGTACTAATGACAGTAGTATGGGTATGAGCAGATAAACTATTCCTAAAGACAAGTCAAGGAGAGAAATGCATTAATACACACCACTGTGGTTGGTAATTGTAGGTGCCCCACTTGACAATTGTATTTATTCTTTTTAACTATTATGATGAACAACCTAAGTGCTCAGTATTTTGATTTTAACTTTCACAGATCCAGATGTCCAAAAAGAACATCTCTTTATTTATTGAGAAAGTGTCCACATTTTTACAAACAAGCACAATGCTTATATAAAAAGTCAAGATTATGATAATGCATTTCTGTGGAGGCTAATTTGCAAAATTGCGTAAGACAAATTAGAACTCTCTGAAAGTCTCCAGTATTGGAAATTGCACAAAAGTGAGTACATAGAACAGTGAATTGTAAAAACTAATGCTAACAGTGTAAAATAGTGTAAAAATTATAATTAATAGGAAAAAACCCCAAATAACCATCTCTTGAAAAAGTGTATTACAAGGACTGATTACAAGCAATTGCATGGCTGACTTTTAAGATCATTAACTGTTTTCAAGCTTTGCATCATGACAAATAGCTATTAATTTAAGATGTGGCTTTCCTCAGAGAGTGTTCACATTAATTTTCTATTTATTGCTTCTCTCTTAAATTCTTCTTAATTTGAAATACACTGACATGTGCGTTCCCTGTGAGATTTTCTTATTTTCTGTGTCATGCTTCTATGTTGTTTTGGGTACCTGGAAATCCATTCCTCACAGGGTCATACGCAGACCACAATTCAATGAGAACAACACTACTGTACCAGTGTCTCCTTATCCTACCCTGCACATACATAATTATAGTCAAATCAGGCAGTGACTTTACTGCCTACTTCAGGCTGATGTGGAAGTAACTCATTAAGAACTTGGGATATTTCATTAGTTGAAAGAAATACCAACAAAGGCAAATTACAGATTTTTTATCTGAACTTTCCCTCATTGCTGTATTGTGGGACAAATCTCGTCATCTCTATTTTCTGCCCAACTCACTGGACTGAGAGGAAAAAAAAATATTTCTTGATCATCAGATTACCTTATTGAAATTTACTTGTAGAATTTTTGATTGTACCTAATACCATATCTAATATCATTTGGGGATTCAGTTAAACCGCAAGGGTTTTAGATTTTATGGACATTTATTTTCAGGATTACAACATGGGGGATTATGGCATTCATAATTGTATCCTTTGGGATTAGGACCCAAACACATCATCAAGGCAATAATGAACTTGAATTGGTAGGTCTAGATATATAAAGAGTTAAATCAAATAAGAAATAAGGAGTGACTACTTGATAATAGGCACAGAAAATTAGCATCAAGAAGTTATGCGTTGAAAAAGACTATTGAGAATCTAGAATAAACCACGCTATGTAGTATTATGGAATAAAGGAAAATAAGTAAGTTGGATTTCTATGCCATCTGTAAACATGATTGTTTAGATTTTAGAGGGAAACAGGATACTGTCTGCTGAACAATAAAAATCATTGTAGTAAAGAAAAAAGTGATGACATATTTGATTCCTATGTGTACTCAAAAATCACTAACGGACTAGTGACTCTTTCATTCTTATTAATTACATAGTGCTTTATGAAATTTGTGATACGACTTCTAAATTCTCATTGGTTTGTATCTTTTAACATCTGTGGAATGCAGTATGGAACTGAAAACCATTCTCAAATTTGCAATAAAATAATTTACAAAATAAAGATAACAGAAGAGTGATGGGGAAAGAATGTATTTTAAATCAATAAGATTTAATCAATAGTTACCCAGTAATTTTTAAAGTATAAATTTTGATTTTTCATTTCCTCAAAAAGAAAAAAATTAGGATTACATATTTACGTAGGAAAATAAAATACTTTTAGAAGAAAAAATGTCTTCATAATTATAGGAAAAGCATCGATTGCCTAAAGGATGTGCAAAGTCGCACTTATAAAGGAAGAACTGATGTTATCTTATACTAATAAGACTGTCATTGTTTATCCAAAGTTATCAGTAGGAAAGTGAAAAGGTAACACACGTTGGGTGAGAAGATATTTATGCCACATGCACCTGATTTCTGTTTAAATGTATGTAAAGAATTCTTCTAAATAAACACTGAAGAGGTCATCCAAGATGAAAGAAAAATGGGAAAAGACTTAAAGTGGCAAATAAATGTCAGAAAATGTGCGTAACTTTATTAGCCATCATGGAAAAGCGGATTAAAACCTAAAAGTGACATCACTGCATACTGGATAACATGCCTAAGGTAAGATGGACAAGGTGTACAGAGCAATGCAAACTCTCACAGTCTGTTAGTGAGAGAGTAAATTGGTATAAGCACTTTGCCAAATGATAAGGCAGAAACTGTTTACACTGAATATATAATATGGCACACTGGACCCGAGCATTCAGTTTCTTAGGATCCAATACATGGTTATGCAACCTTATGTTCACCAAAGGTATAAGATTATTACAAAGCTGTTGAAATGAGCTAAACATTATAAACAATGCAAATATTTCTCAATATTGGAATGGATAATTATGATGTAGCACATTCATTCTGTGAATGAATAAATTATACCATCGAGAAAATCAACACAGCAAAAAAATCAACACATCCATGCCACACAGCATAGATGAGCTTCTAAAATAAAATATTGACCAAGCTAAGACAGTCACAAAAGAGTATTACTGTATCATTCCATTTAACTGAGGTTAAAAAAAAAATGACCAAAACATACATTATTGCAAAAGTTAGGTTAGTGGTTAACTTTCATTGGGTATATATTAGAAGGGTACAGAGAATTTTTATTACTAGAAATGTTTCATTTCTTTGTTTGGGTCCTGTTTAGATGAGTGCATTCACAAGCACAAATTCACCACCTCGATAATCATAGTTCGTTTCTTTTTCTATATGGATGCTTTACTTGACTGAAACTATTAACTAAAAAAAAAAAAAAAAATTCATTAGGCAGTGCCACAGAAATAAATCCCCAGTACTGCTGATAGAAACTCTTGTATAATATTTTCTAAAACCCATTATTTCTTTTTGTTAAATTTATGTAAATCAAAGACAAATTTAACTTTTTTATTTACAATAAATGAGTTTGAGAACATTTATGTCTGATAATTATATGAAAAAGAGGTACAGTGATGTAAAGTTTAGAGACTATCTGAAGGATAGTTGACTTGCATGATTAACTCATGAGTTTCAGAAAGACGTTATGCTGTTGATAAAGTGATAAAAATGGAAACATTATTTGGATTTAAGTGACGAAAATGGAGAGATAATTTAGGTTCAAGTAATTTGAGATCTTTACGTTCTATCGTAAAGAATTTGAATAGTATTTTGTAGTTAATGAGGCACCACAGACAGTTTTTGTAAAGGAAAAGATAGAATTTTACCTGATTTGTGTAGATAACTCAGATGGCATTGTGAAGAACGTTTAAAAAGATGACAGTGCGAAAAAACCAGATTAGTAGGATAGACGTGGCAACAGATAAAGCAGGTGATGAAAATCTGGACTAAGAAATTAACAAGAGGACATTTTAGAAGAGAAAGGAAGATAATATTCAAGATGCAGTGGTAAGATAACTCACTGAATTTAGCTGGTGATTAGATACAGAATATGAGAAATAAATTCAGATGGTAAAAATAACTTTAATATGTCTAACCTGTGAGGTAAGCAAGTTAAGAGTTTCATTAACAGGAATAGTTAAAAAAAAAAAAAAAAGGGGGAAGCGGCACCTGTGGTTAAGTGAGCGGGGGGGGGGGGGTGCTGGCCCCAATTAAAGAGGGTGGCAGGTTCAACCCCAGCCCCTGCCAAACTGCAACAACAACAAAATAGCCGGGTCTTGTGGCGGGCACCTGTAGTCCCAGCTACTCAGAAGGCTGAGGCAAGAGAATCGCCTAAGGCCAAGAGATGGACAAAGTGAGACTCTGTCTGTAAAAAAAAAAAAAAAAATGCACCTGAGAGAGAAATGAATGAATTCATCTTGGAATATTGGCATTTTGTATCGCAGAGTTGGTATAATGCCAGCATGAACTGGCAGTGAATGGCAGGGGTTTAGAAGGCACGTTAGGATGGAGATGTGTGTTTGATGGTTGCGGCACAAAGGTCATCTTTGAAATTATAGGAATGATTTCCTAGAATCCTCCTGTCAAATTTAATATTTCCTCACATTCCTTCACTGTGGTGATGTGTAGCTTTATTTTAGCTCACCTCATGTGTATTTTTCAGAATTCTCTATGCTGAAGGAACATTTCATATATACTTATTTATTTCCCCATAAAATTCAGCATGATGCTTGGCATACAGTGATTATTCGCTACCAATATTCTGGTGACTTGAGCTTTGGGGAATGAGATGCATAGCTGATACTTATATATCAGCTTCCTTATTAATGGGAATTTTATAATTTGTAAATATTAAGCCAATAAAACGTATCACTCAACTCCTCAAAAATATATGTCACAGAAAAATTCATGCAATATATCTTCTTTCAATCATACCAAATTATTTTTCAACATTAGCTTTGAGGAAACATCAGTTAGATCCTATAGTCAAATAAAATGTGGCTGCTATCCATGCTAGGGCTACTTGTATACTGTAAGCCTTCATAAGACACACAGCCAGGATCGCTACGAACTGGGTCTCTCTGCAGCCTGATTCTAATTCTCCTTTTCTCACCATGTAACCAGTAATCTCCTTGGCTTTTACTACATGTACTCCTGCTTCAGGGTAATTTTTAAGAATTTTCCCCAGACATTGTATTTGTGGATATTCCACCTCAGGGAAGTATCTGTGGAGTCCTACTCTCAAAATTTACTGAAAAGAATATGCACTAAAAATGACTTTAATGCAGGGCAAGTGGTTTTGATCTAGGATCTCATTATTAGAAATGTTGTTTTACGATTCAGGAAATCCTCTTCCCATGATTATCAGAAATACGCTAATCCATAAAAGTCATATTTCCTAGAATAGAAATCTACCCTTTAAAATCGAACATTGAGTATGACTTGTTTTTATCATTGTAATGGAAATCTTTCCCAAATGGGTAATTTATGTTCTTGTCTATTAAATAAGATGTGCTGAGTATAATTTAACTTTCCTTTAATGATTCAAGGCAACTATTAGCAACATCACTTGTCTCTAACTTCAAAATTACCAGGATCCAGCTCCTGATGTCACCCTTGGAACTTCCACTCTGGGCCACAAAAGCATCGCACGTCCTCGGGCTGATTTTACTGCCTGCTAACTTGTCTCTCAACTTCTCCTCATGCCCACTGCAGTCTGTTGCGAGAGGAGCGGGAACGATCTTTTTAAAGTTTAAGTCAGATCATGTCACTTCACAGCTCAGAACACTCCAATAGTTCCCTATTGACTCTCACAATAGCCTACAAAGCCTCAGATGACTCCATTCCCCATTACCGCTCTCCTCTCATTTCCTACTACCCTCTTTGAACACATGAGTCATGCTCCCTTTGCACCAGCTGTATTATGTGCTTCTTACAGTTTCTCCTGCCCTTCACAATACTTCAGTACATTTCCTAACCTTTGAGATACTCATAACCACAATAAAATGTTTGCTCAACATTCCATTTCAGAAACTCATCCAGGCTGTGACATGTAATTGTAGTGCGTTCGTTTTCTCTGCTGTATAATTTATTCATTCACTGAATGAATATGCTCCAGTGTAATTATCCACTCCAATATCGAGAAACATACACACATATACACATGCTCAGAGAGACTTCTAATATATCTATTTTAATACGCTGCAAACACTAATAGCAACCAAAAACATCTTGTCAAACGAGGTTTAAAATTAGCATCCACGAGTTTTGAATGGCAGCCTGAAGGACTTTTCTTCAAGGAAATTGTATAATTTTTGCGGATGATTAAATGGCTTAAATTTATTGCTTTTAAGTATTCTAAATATTTGACATCAGAGAAAAAGTCATCTCCACAGAAGTGGGATATTATTTTCTGCACTAGATAAGTGGCAGTAATGAAAACTGTCAATATTATGGGCAGGAAAGAAAAAAGCCTCATCGGTGGATGATTTAATTTTCTCCTTGTATTGTTTCTGTATTTATTTTAAATGAAATAAGTTTATTGAACTCCAGAAAAAAAGAATTTGAAGTGAATTTCAAACATTTAGCATATTCCCAATGATTTTTTTTTTTTTTTAAAATGGAGCAAATCTATTATAGAGGAAGCATAATGGGAAATGTTTATCTTTTCCAAAATTATCAGAATCAACCCTATTTAGAAAGATGAAAACTGAATTTTAAAATATGTAAAACTATTTAAGACAAAAGTAAATCTGGAATGAAGCTTTTCATAATAAGCTTTCACCTGATTCCTAAGACAGTGTTAAATACACTATTAAAATAGTTATCTTGTCTTCATTGAAACTCTAATGAGGTGTTAGCAATGCCGAGAGTACCATAAAGTTTTGTTGCCTGGTTAGGTGTGAGCAACACATTATTATTACTACTTGAAATACAACAATAATAGCGATCCATTGCACTTACACAGCTCTATCTTGCAGGAGAATATCCCTAAATATAAGTGATATATGTATTTAGAAATTCCTTTAAGAGCTCTAGAAATAAAGATATATAATAACTCATCACACCATTGACTGAAGCATCAGACACACTGGGTTCCTTGCTCTAGGAGTTGATTTAATCAGCTTCATTTGCTGAAGAGATTACAGTCTTTCCTGTAGATTATAGATTGCTCCAATATATGAAAACCCAGATTACAGCTAGTGAAATGAGCCAAACAAGCTTTGTGTCATATTGGATGGCAAAATAAAAATAAGTCTCAGAGGATAAGACTATTTTAGTGCTGAATTATCCAATAATAAAACATATTCTATGAGTAAAATTCAATTTTCTGCCATAGCCATTTGATATCAGTCCATTGAGTTACTATAGAGAAATCTCACTAATATTACTTGTTCTTTTATTTTTATTTTTATTTCTATTTTTTGCAGTTTTTGGCTGGGGCAGGGTTTGAACCCGCCACTTCTGGCATATGGGGCCAGTGCCCTACTCCTTTGAGCCACAGGTGCCACCCTATATTGCCTGCTCTTTTGAATGAGATGAAATGAAACACATCTTCAGCTCATTTGAGGATATTCAGTAACTGGAAGGTTAAGAAAATTTCATTTTTCTGAGAGTAAACTTCTACTACTTGGTAAGGATTCACCCCTGGAAATAGGCTCCAAAACTCAGAAATCAAAGACTAAGAGGTCTCTAAAAGGTAAAATAAAGTACTATGTCTTGCTGTTATATTTATACTAAAATATCAGTACATGCATATTACAAAACAAATAGAACTAAATTTTTTTTGTAGAGAATATTATGGGTTTACCAGAATAGAAATTACTGTACACCTCCAATTTTTCCCCTCACTCTACCTGTTTTATTTTATTTTTTTATTTTTATTTTTTTTGCAGTTTTTGGCTGGGGCTGGGTTTGAACCCACCACCTCCAGCATATGGGGCCAGTGCCCTACCCCTTTGAGCCACAAGTGCAGCCCCACTCTCCCTGTTAATCAGTGTCACATTGACATCATGAGAATCCCACAGTAGGTGCTGATTTCACCAATCTGTGCTTAACGAGTATACATGGAAGGGATACCATAGCAGCTATTGTCCTTTTCGTATCCTCAAACTAAGGCCCGCGGATCACATGCAGCCTGCCTAGGACATTTATCCAGGCTGCCAGCTGTTTTTGCCACTGCTGCCTGTCCTGCTTAGCAGCCGACTCATCCCGGGGCCCACAGTCCAGTCCTCCGACAGTCTGAGGGACAGTGAACTGGCCTCCTGTTCAAAAAGTTTGAGGACCGCTGTGTACCATAACAATCTGAAGATTTTTTTTATAATTTCAACAACTAATGACAAGTAACAATGACTGAAATGTTCGTAATAAAACTAACTGAAATAGTACATGGTTCAGCAAGTAGTATCAATTTCACCAAAAAAGCAATGTGAAATGTAAGCCATCATCAGTGATCAATCATGTGAAAAACTGTCATACAAACAAAAACAACACAGAACAAGATGAAAATGACCCTTCCAGGAAAAGCATTTACATAATAACATAAGATGATCCCCTATTTAGAATGAGTTGACTTAATTATTTTGACTTTATGATGATATGCAATATGCACTCAGTATAAAATGTACTTTGATATCTTATACAAAATTTGTATTTGTCACGTTCAGTCCGGTATTTAACAAATTACATGAAACATTCAACAGTTTATTATGAAACAGACTTAGTGCTAGATGATTTTGACCAAATGTAGACTAACGAAAGTGTTGTGAGCAAGTTTTTAGTAGTTTAGAACTGATGTTCGGTGGGTATATCAAAAGCATTTCAATGTACATGTTTAACTTAAGAAGGGTTCATTGGGATATGACCCCTCCAGGTGAGGAGGATCTGTATTTCTCATTATATTTTGAAAGACTACAGAAGAATCTTTTTTTTTTTTTTTTGAGACAGAGCCTCAAGCTGTCCCTCTGGGTAGAGTGCTATGGCTTCACTGCTCACAGCAACTTCCAACTCCTGGGCTGAAGCGAGTCTCCTGCCTCTGCCTCCCAAGTAGCTGGGACCACAGGTGCCTGCCACAACGCCTGGTTATTTTTTGGTTGCAGCCATTATTGTTGTTTGGTGGGCCCGGGATGGATTCAAACCTGCCACCTTAGGTGTATGTGGCTGGCACCTTAGCCACTTGAGCCACAGGCGCCGAGCCAGACTACAGAAGAATTCAACGATCTCTAGATTCCGATGAATGCTTCAATCTCTAACCCTGCCTTTAATTACAAACATACTTTCAGCAGCAAGTCAATGTTTTTCCACCTAACAAGGAGGTTTACTTGTTAAGGTGTACTTACCTAAATACTTGTACGTAGTATTTAGATAAGGATTATCACAAGTAAATTAAAATCTATTTTTATTACATCACTACTGAAAAATGTACATTCTATATTATTGTATTAATTGTACATGACATTCTACATTACTGTATTAGGCTGCACAAAATAGGTTTATTTTTTAAGCTGTAATGACAAGTTAGTATAAATTGAAGATTTCTATAATCAGCATGACTTTTTTTTACCACTTTTTCCCCCACTCATTCATAGGTGGAAACACTAGTTAATTCCAAATATTTCATAAATAAGGGACTGCAGTTATATTTTGACGTATTGATTTCAATTCTTTTGTATGTATGCCCAGAAGGGAGATAGCTGAATTGTCTACCAGGGCCATTACTATGGCTCTGTAGTGTAATTTGAAGACAGATAACATGCCTCCTCCAGTTTTATTCCTTTTTGCTCGGGATGGCTTTGACTATCCTGGGTCTTTTGCTATTCCACGTAAATTTTAGAATTTTTTTTTTCTATTTCTGTAATGAATTTCATTGACATTTTGCTGGGGATTGCACTGAATCTGTAGATTGCTTTGGGTAGTGTGGATGTTTTTAAAATACTGATTCTTCCTCTTCTCCTCTCTCACTCCTTGTTCTCGAGTCTCTTCTCTTTTTCTCATCTCTTCCTTCCGCTCTCTTCCCTTTCTCTAATGTAAAATAAGCTTATACTTTTATTTTCTAAAAAAAAAAGTTCTTTTTTTTTCAATTCACTAGTATGGCATAACTTCCCATTTTTGTGTGTGTTATCTTCAATTTCTTTCATCAATGTCTTCTAAACACCTTTGTCTACTTTGGTTAAGTTTATTCCTGTGTGTTTTATTTTCTTTGTAGCTATTATGAATGGGATTATTTTCTTGGTTTATTTTTGAGATTGCTGTTTTCTCTGTTGGCACAGAAAGATGCTACTGGTTTTTGTATATTGATT
Organism: Galagoides demidoff; assembly: GCA_963574575.1. Lineage (NCBI taxonomy): Eukaryota > Metazoa > Chordata > Mammalia > Primates > Galagidae > Galagoides > Galagoides demidoff. Next base: position 15,368 of record CAUYQV010069437.1, read on the forward strand.
ATGTATCTTGCAACTGTACTGAATTTGTTTACCAGTTCTAACAGTTTTTGGTTGAAGTATTTAGGTTTCTCTGAATAAAAGATCATCTTATTAGCAAACAAGCATAATTTGATTTCATCCTTTCCAATTTAGTCCCTTTCTTTCTTCCTCTTTTCTCATTTCTCAAGCTGGAACTTCCATTACTTTGTTGACGCTTAGTGGTGAATCTGGGCATCCTTGTCTTGCTCCAAATATTTGAGGAAATGCTTCCCGCTTTCCTGTTATAAACTTAGCTTTGGGTTGTCGTAGGTCATGTTGAGATAAGTTCCTTCTATACTAGGTTTATGAGAGGTTTTTTTTTTTTTTTTCATGGAAGGAAGTTAAATTTTATAAAATATTTTTCAAGCATCAGTTGAAATAGACAGATATTTTTGACCTTCATTCTTTCAATAAGAGATGTTATATTGATTGATTTATATACGGTGAATCATCCTGGGATGAATTCCAATTGATCATAATGAATAACCTTTTTGATATGTTTTTGAATTTAGTCTGGTGGTACTTTGGTTGAGGATAATTTCTTATATGCTCATCAGAGATATTGGGTAACAGTTTTCTTTTATTGTAGTGTCTTCATCTGGTTTTGGTGTCAGGATGATACAAGCCTTATTGAATCAGTTTGGTAGTATCCACTCCTCCTCAAATTTCTGGAATAGATGAGGTAGGATTGGTATTAATTTTGCTTTAGATGGTGCCTGTGGCTCGAGGAGTAGGGCGCCAGCCTCATATGCTGGAGGTGGTGGGTTCAAACCCAGCCCCAGCCAAAAAAAAAAAAAAAAAACTGCAAAAAAACAAATTTGCTTTAAATACATGGAATTTAGCAGTGAAACCATCAGAAGGCTATTACTATTTTTACCTCGTTACTTGCTATTAACTTATTCAGGGTTTGGATATCCTTCTGGTTCAATCTTGGTAGGTTGCATGTTTCTAGGAATTCATCCATTTTTTACAATTTTTAAAATTTTTATTTATTTATTTTTAGAGGCCTTTGAAGTACTCCCCTTGGGAAGCTACGAACCAATGCCAGGGCCTAGTCTACCCTTCAAAACAATTTTGAAACTCTTTCTCTGAAATGATGACCAAAGCTGTTGTTCTACCAGTTCCGACACTTAAGTTAGCAAACTTGCCACCATGCGCTTCCACTGGCAGCAACGCGCAAACCACTCAGTAAGGTTTCATGCCATTGGTGTATCAGTGTCTCACCGCCTGCTGTGTTCCTTCAGTCACGGTGGTGTCCTACAGAGTGGCAGTTGTTATCTTTCTTGTATGTTTTTGTGTGCTGTACAATGACAGCTTCGATGTCCATTCCCGAAAAAGAGTTCCAAAATTTTTTTGAAAAGTGGCCTAGGCACTGGCATCAGTACATCACTGTCCAAGGGGAGTACTTTGAAGGTGACTATAGTGATATTCAGTGACAAGGCATGGGGTCCTTTTCTAGGGTGAGTTTGTAAACTTGTTTGCCAGGACTGATACACACACACATGCATACACACAGACGGATGTATTCAACTGGTTTTCATTTTATAACATCCAGTGGAACCTACCTATAATGACAACTGACTATGATGAGATGAATTTTGAAATACGCCATCTGAATTCCAGTAAGTTTACACTTAGGTTTATAAAAGAATAAACACACTAAAAAAAGGACCATCCTTTTGAAAGCGGTTTAATGGGTGCAATGCTTTACTTTTATACTTCTCTGACATGTTGTTTTCATAATCTCAAAAACTATCAGTTCTTTTGACACAAAAAACATAACTTGAATAAAATGATGCTAGTTTTAGACATGTTTGGGGGTTTTTCTCAGCCAACTTTATAATTTTTTTTTTCAAAATATTTTATAGTTAAAAGCAAATAACATAGTAATGCACATAGATTACTAAGATTTACTTGTTTACAGGTTGTGAAGTCTCTTTCTGTACTTTTTAACTATCATAAGATATGCAGAATGTAGGCAGGGCATGTAAAATTACAAAAGTAATGATTAAATTGAACTGTGCTTGATTTTTTGCGCTGCCAGATGTGAGCACATTTATTTATAAACATTAATTACTATTTTGGGAATCAAAATACTCCTTCCTCTATCTATTACTACTGTGTCAGGCATATTTTTTTATTTCAATTTTTATACTAAGCTCATTAGTGTCATTAACTTCAGTTTTGCTAATTTCCAATCTTTATAGATCAATAATTAATATTAAAAATTACCGTTTATTGTGTTGATATTCTCTTTTCCTTTTTGTTTTGTTTTTATTTTGAAATTTACTTATTTTGTATGAAAGATAAAATTGTAGGTACTTATGGTACCTAACATGTTGTTTTAAGATACGTACACAATGTAAAATCAGTTATTTGAAAGAATTAACATACATATTACTTCAAATACTGATCACTGAAAGGTACAAGAACACAAAATCTACTCTCTTACCAATTTTCCAGAATAAGACATATTAATTATAATCATCATATTCTAGACTTTATCTCTTGAACCTTTTAAATAAGTGAAATTTTGTATTTTTTTAATCCAACATCTCCTTAAGCTTCCTTCTCTCAACTTAAAATACATAAATAGGGAAAAACGTCTCAAAAAAAGCAGCAAGTGTCCACATGTAAACATTGTTTCCATAAAAAAGATAATCAATACTGCATCTAATGTGTCATTTGTGAAGACATTGGCATGTGAGTTTTACCTGCCTCTGTAGATGAAGTAGTTCATTGATCATCACCTTTGTGTAGATATAAGCAATATTTTTAAAATTTCAATTATTATGGCTATGTCATAGTTATATATATTTACAGGATACAAGAGAGGTTTTGATACAGGCATGCAATGCATATTAATCAAAACTGGATAACTGGAGTATCATCAGCTCAAGCATTTATCACTTCATTGTGTTAGGAAACTTTTGGTTCCACTCTCTTAATTATACTAAAGTATACCCTAACTTATTTTTGCTCATATCACTCTTTTGTGATTTCAAATATGGTTCATCCTATCCAACTAATCTATTTTTGCACCCATTGACCATCTCCTTTGATCCTCCACTTCCTGGTATACTTCCCAGACTCTGATAAACATCATTTAGTCTCTGTTTCCATGAGATCATTTATTAGTCATTTTGTCCTTGGCTTATTTCACTTAATGCTCTCTAACATGGGTGGGATTACAGAACATTAAGTGAAATAAGCCAAGCACAGAAAGAACTAATGGCTTGTGGCTATATACAATTCCACTGTGTATATATACCACAATTTTTTTTAATCCATTTATCTCTTGATAAACACTTAGGTCGATTCCAAATCTTGGCTATTGTGAGTACTGTTGGAATAGGAGTGCCAGTATCTATTCAATATACTAAATTCCTCTTCTTTAGATAGATCCCCAGCAATGGAATTTCTAGGTCGTCTGATAGTTCTATTTTTAGTTTTCTGAGTAACCGCCATACTGTTTCCATAGTAGTCACACTAATTTATATTCTCACTAAAGAGCGAAGTTCTAAAACTTTGTAAAAAATGGATTGATAGGTAGATTAGAATAGTACTTAGAGTTGATGAAAGCATATAGAGTTCATTTCCATTTCTTGACAATGATTTGAACATAGCTTAGCTAGATATTCAAAAAGTTTATATGTACATTATTGGGTCTTGGTATCTTACAAATTCTTTGAGTGCAGGGGGGTTATTTCACCAAAAGTTATTACAAAAACTTTCTTAAAATCATATTCCTGGGCCTGTAGCTCAGGGAGTAGGGTGTCAGCAACATGCACCAAAGCTGGTGGGTTCAAGCCCAGCCCAGGCCCGGTAAACAACAATGACAACTGCAGCCAAAAAATAGCTGGGTGTTCTGGTGGGCACCTGTAGTTCCAGCTACTCAGGAGATTGAGGTAAGAGAATTACGTAAGCCCAAGAGTTTGAGGTTGCTGTGAGCTGTGATCCCACAGCACTCTACTGAGGGTGACATAGTGAGAGTCTGTGTCAAAAAAAAAAAAATCATATTCCTGTATTTGCTTTCAAAGGAAGTGCTAGGTTTCTATAATATTAACATGTCTCAGAGACTCTTATCATGCTTCCTCCCAATATTATAAAGTAACTCTAAATGTGATATTTATTTTCAGAATTTGGCCACTATTAATTCCCTTTAATAGAATTTTAAAATACCCCATATCCCATATACCTAGTTAAAAATAAAGTTACATTATTTTGAAAGGTAACATATGTTTGGTTAGAAGAATAGATAGTAAGCTAGGAAAATTAATATTATATAAGTTCTTTAAGTAAAAAAAAGGAATTATAGTGTCATTACTGAAAGAGTATGGAAACCAAGAAAAATCACAATGGTTGTATAAATTTATCAAGAAATGTCAAATGTACCTTACATATAAGGATGCTTTTAAAAACCAGCCAAAGTAGTATTTCCCATTTTGCTTCAGATACAATAATCATAAGAGACAAATGTGTAACTGAATTGAAATGGCTCTGAACGCTTCATGGTCTGCAAGTTGGGTTCTGATGGTCTTTACCCATTTATATTCTCCGTAAAAATGTGTTTAGACTATACTTATACTTTGTTATCTTACTGTATACATATATTTCCTCTAAAGTACCTCAAATCCTTTGTGAAACCACACATGCCATTAATTAATTGCTTAATTTTGTGCAGCTGCATAGTGCCAGGCCCTCTGCCAGATCCTGGAAATACAAAGATAAACAGGACATAATCCCTTTTTTCAAGGAGTTGAAAATCCAGCCAATGTACTTCCCATTTTCGTGACACATTGGAATACAGCAAGCTCTCCCGCATTATCATATTTGATATACACACGGGAAATTTAAAAAGTGCACTAGAAGCATGTTTACTCTTCCTGGGTACTGAACTGAAACAATTATTTTTTTTCATTAATGAATCCACTGGGAAAATCTGGCTAATGTGTGAAAACGCAAATCTGAATAGATGTGTTGTTCTGGGAAAATAAGCAGGATTTTGGTGAAGTTGCCTTTGATTCTGTACTATGTCGCTGGATCTTTATTTCTATGTGGCAAAATGCATCCATCATAATTAAAATCCGAGAGCCTAATAGTTATACGCAAAATGCCATTTGGGCACTAGTTCTGCTGAGCTTTGAAAGACAGTGATGTGACCTCATGTAAGATAGCGTGTCAAGAATCTAGAGCCAATAAGTAGTGGGAAACTTGATACCATATTAAGAAAAGCCTTGATATACTCATTGTTGACTCTTTAAATATGTGAATATTATAAACCTGTAAAGAAAAATGACCATTTACTAAATAATCGTGATAAGCATATGTATATATACATAATTGAAATATCATTCACATTTTATGATACCAAATACAAAGTATGGATATTTATGTACCTTAGTTCTCTTTATTGTTTTTTTTGGCTATAATTTAAAAATTGATTTTAAAACAAAGTTATTTACTTTTCCATTGCTTTCTTCACCCCACTGTGGAAAGAGGGAGCCCTGTTCTAGGCTTATGGGGTGACCAAACAAATGTCCCTTAATAGTTGAGCCATAAATTGACAGAAGTTTATTGATCACATAAACAGAATCACACAGATTGTGGAGGAGCAGGATACCACACGCTATAGAGAGAGACAGGAGGGTCACAAAAGCAAGAATAGAATGAACAAGCATGGGCTGCGGGAGGCAGGATTTACAGTAGTTACAAGAGGACCAGGGAAACCCTAGTTTTCCTGTGAGAATGTGATTGGCTTGTTTGGGCGATTTCACAGACTGGCAGGGAAACGAAACTAACTATGTGGAGGATGAGATGAAGTCACTGGCTCTGGCTGACTGGGGAGCAGGAGGGGCAGGAAGCTTTCCTATGGGGAGAGTGGCATGTCTAGCAAAAACCAGAGGACTCAATTTTAGACCATTGGGATTCTGTGAATTCCATGATGTCAAGGAAACACATAAACTTCTAAATACATCCATAAGCCAGTTCTATTGTTAAAATCCTCATATTATAAGAAATATTCAAGAGTGACCTCAAATAGCTAAAGTAGTTTCTGAAAAGGAATAGTCCCTCTCTTTCCACAGAAATTTTAACTGATACATGGTGATAGAAATGGAAAATAGTATAGAAATATAGCCCGGTGTTTTGGATCCCAGCATAAAAGCATCCCTAGATATGTCAATAATCTGTAATAAGTCAATTGTAGGTATTCATGGTAGGCTGCTCCTAATCTTATAATCCCTATCAAAAATAAATACTTACATACCATTCACTAAAAATTCTAGTGTTGGGTGGTGCCTGTGGCTCAGTGAGTAGGGTGCCAATCCCATATACCAAGGTTGGCAGGTTCAAACCCGGCCTTGGCCAAACTGCAACAAGAAATAGCCAGGTGTTGTGGTGGGTGCCTATAGTCCCAGCTACTAGGGAGGCTGAAGCAGGAGAATCACCTAAGCCCAGAAATTGGAGGTTGCTGTGAGCTGTAACACAGCACTCTACCAAGGGTAATGGAGTGAGACTCAGTCTCTACCAAAAAAAAAAAAAATTCTAGAGTCAATTTTAGAACGAAAATACAAATTAAAAATATGATAATTTTTATTCTTTATGTATGCTAACATATTTAATTATCTTTTATTTTTAACTTTAAGGTCAATTAGAAAGTAAACATTGTATATGCTTAGTAAACATTTGTTTGCAATGTTTAATAGGTATCTATGTAATCTAAATCAAATATCTTATTTTTTTTTTATTAAGACATAACACATAGATCATGTATACATCAATGCATTTATGGGGTACAATGTGCTTATTTTAAATACAACTTGGAATGCTTGCATCGAACTAGGTAATATAACCTCACCTCATATAGTTTATGATTCATGAATCTACTTTTGATTAAAATTTATTTATTATTACACAGTCATATAATTTGTATAAAAGTTAAAAGTAACTTGGGATCACTTTAATATTTTATACTTTCCCCTCCCCTTTTCTTTGGTAGAGACAGAGTCACACTTTATCACTCTTGGTAGAGTGCTTTGGCATTGCAGCTCACAGTAACCTCCAACTCCTGGGCTTAGGCGATTCTCTTGCCTCAGCCTCCTGAGTAGCTGGGACTGCAGGTGCCCACCACAACACTCGGCTATTTTTCTGTTGTAGTTTGGCCAGAGCAGAGTTCAAACCCGCCACCCTCGGTATGTGGGGCTGGCAACTTACTGACTGAGCCACAGGCACCGCACTGCTTGCCTTTTAATTTAAAAATTACTTATGTAAATTTGTAAAAAACTTATATTAAATGGATTAAGTATGATTTACGTAACATATATGGTATTGGATTTTTGACTTTAAAAAAGTTTTAAAATTAGTTTTATTCATCTAAAAGATTCCAATTTCAAAGCAACAATTCCACAATGATTAAATTATTTTTATACACTAAATTTAGAGTGCTTAAAATTGCACAAATTTTGAATAGATATAAATTTACCTTTTTAAAATTATTCATAATAATGTGATTTCTGTAGACCTATTTCTTCCTCCTTAAGTTATCAGGTGAAACTAGACATTTAATATATTATAGAAATATTTATCCTAGGAAATAAATCTGATGAACCAATATAAATAATTATAAATACTTTAAATTGAGTTTCTTCAAAACCATGTTATTAACCAATGGTTACATGCAACCCTGTTGCTGGGCATTGGGTCTTCCATTTGGGTCTGTCAGATTCGTTTACAAGCTTCTTCTATTATTTAACCAATAACGCTCTGTCTTGTGCTAAAAAAAAAATTACATTGAGGTGCATATTCACACAGGCTTTAAGGAGGCTTCCAGGGATATTTCAGGGTAGCAAATGTTTTGCAATACATACATGTGCTGTTGCTACTTATAAGAAGCCCAAAAGGAGGTGGGGATCTCCTTTTCACATAGATTGGGAAAGCTACTTCAACTTTCTTTTTTTCATTAAGCAAGACATTCCAAATCAAAAACATCTTTTGACTGACATTTTTTTGCAGATATCTAAGTCCTGTGAGCTGAACTATAATTTATGAAAACAAGATTTTCCATGTAGTTTATTTCCCTTTGAGACATCCCATTGACATTTGACATTTGATTTTGATTTTTCAGAACCATCTCAGAAACGGTGTCATATGCCATCTCCTCACGATATCGATATCAACATATTCTATGGACGGTAGTGACTACTTCAGTGAGTGTTCCTGCAAACATACCATGAATTATGAATACACAACCAGACTAGTGGTGAGATCTGTGGGAATAGGCAATGTATTCTCAATGGAGTTCATATCACCCATATGGATGAATCATTGTTTATGAGTGGTGGAATCTGAGATATTCCAATGATTTGTGACCCTCCAAAGTGCCATAGTATGTAAGTAGATATATGTAATATCTCTAGTATTAAAGTTTTATGGTGAGGGATTTAGGGGAAAAATTGCAAAAGGCTTGTGGGATCAATAGGTGGAAATGAGAAAAAATAAGAAGTTCTGAAACAATGATATAAAACACCTTCACTTGAGATTTGATGACTTGCACTTGGTTTAATTTGCTGATCCGGTAAAAAGCAAAACTGGGTTGCTTTGATAAATTTTCAAATAAAACAGCAATACAGTTTTGGCAATAAATGATGATCTTATAAATAATTTTCTAACAGTGTTTTAATGTAAGAAAACTGAAAATAATCACAGTTTTATAATTTTGAAGTATTTTATTACCATTATTTTTAGATTACTTTAGAAAACACATAAAACTGATGAAAGTTATGGAGAAAATTAGGAATTTCAGGTTTTAATTAATATATTTCTTTCCAATTTCAGAAGGAGTAGGAAATGTAGGATTAATTAATAAAATATTTTAAATTAAAATTAGTAACAAAAAATGAAAGAAGTGTGTATTAAAATGATAAAAATCCCTCAAATAAACATGAAGAGAATTAAAGTGTAAAAAATATTCATTGTGTTTTTTTTTTGTCTTTGTCCTTTTTTTTTTTTTTAAGATCTTTTTTTGCCACTCAGACTGGAGTGCAGAGGTATTATCTTAGGTCATATACCCTTGAACTCCTGGCCTAAAGCAGTTCTTCAACCTCATCCTCCTGAGTAGCAACCCTGGGCACAAGCAATTCTCCTGCTTTGGAAGCCCAAATTATTGGAATTACAGGAATAAATTCACCACACTTGGCCTGCATTTTATTCTAAGTATTGCTTTACACTTAATTTTAAAATGAAAATAATAATATTTAAGACTTTTGTAGCCATAGTCTTTAATAACTTTTATTTTTCCTTAGGTTGTATGCTAAAACATAAACAAAGCAAGGTCATAAAAATCATAAATATAACAAAAAAACAAACGAAATTCAACTAGATTGAAATAATATAAAATCAATTGTAATGACATGTAAATATCAGTGGCTGTGTAGTAACTCCAAAGTCATTTTTAAAAGTTGCTATAAGACTCTACTAAATTTGTATCTTTAAATAAACCCTGTTACATCAAAAATTTCACTTAAAGAAACAGTAAGTTACTGTATCATTTTTAGAATTCAATTCTAGTATCTGTTTTACCCAATTTTTTTAACACAGCTATTTTACCCGTTAATTTTCTTATAAGATGTTACTCAAGTTTTTAATTATATTTGAAATATATTTGCTGACACATTTTCTATGCCAGTCAATGGAGTATTTTTGGGTGAGTATTTCAAGCTATGCCATATTGGAAAGAGGAGGGAACGGAAAATTTAAGTCAGGCACAGAATGTTATACCGACATTGACAGAGAATAGAAATCATCTATTATTATGTTACAGAATTTTATTTTCTCAAACATGAGTTTTATTCCATTTTTTTAAAATGAGGCTAAAGATGTAGTCAATTTTCTAAAAATCATAGTATGAGAACCAACTTGAAACAGAAAACTATATTTCAGGAAAAACCCATATATTAACATCTGCAGGTACATATATATGTATATACACATTTATTTGCATATTATATAAATCAGCTTTTACATATGAAGTCATACCCTAGGCTTCATGCCAGCTTTGGGGGACAAAAACCTTGGGTAATGCCAAATATTTTAGTAAAATGATACTTTACTGTGATTGTGATGCGAACTTTGACTGGAAGTGCTGGGGAGTTGAGGATGTGTTGTACTTAAAAAAAATAAAAACCATGTAGAGAGCCTAGAGATAAAACCAGCTCCCTTTCTCCATCTATTCTTCCATAAACTAAACAAAAGAATACCCTGGGGGGTAAGTAACTATTTAATAAATAGGGCTGAGAGAACAGTTTAGCCACAGGTAAAAGACTGAGACTGGACCCACACCTGTCATCACTGACAAAAATCGACTCAGCCTGGATAAAAAATTTAAGTCTAAAACAATATAGTGATAAAAATTGTAGAACAAAGTGTGGGGAAAACTCTTGATAATATCAGCATAGGAAAAGGTTTTATGAAGAAGACTCCCTTGGCAATTATAGAGCCCCAAAAATAAATAAAAGGGACCTACTAAGTTAAAAAACTTTGCCCAGCTAAGGGCACAACAACTAAAGCAAATGGACAACCTTCACAATAGGAGAAGATACTCACAAGTCACAAATCTGACAGAGGCCTAATAACCAGAATTTACAGAGAACTCAATGTAATCAACAAGTAAAGAAAAAAAAGTTATCTTTGGGTAAGTGACATAAACAGAACCTTGTCCCAAGAAGACAAGTGAAAGGCCAAAAAATGATGATGCCCATAAAAAAAGGTCATCATTCTTAATCATTGGAGTATCACAAACAAAAACTACCCTGAGATATTGCCTAACCCCACGAAGACTAGCCCACATCACCAAGTCCTAAAGCTGCAGATGCTGGAGTGGGTGCTGAGAGAAGGGAACATTTATACACTATTGGTAGGATTACAAACTGATACAGCATTTTTGAAAAGAAGTATGGATAATCCTCAAAGAGCTAAAATTAGACCTATTTAATCCCACAATCCCATTACCAGGTATCTACTCAGAAGAGAAAAAAAAAAATTATTTTCCCACAAGGACATTTATACTTAAATGTTTATAGTAGCTAAACTCACAATCACAAAGACATGGAAGCAACCCAAGTGCCCATTACCCCGGGAATGGATAAATAAATGGGCTTATATGTATACCATGGAATACTATTCAGCCATATAGAAAAATAGAGACTTCACACCTTTTGTATTTATCTGGGAGGATTTGGGGAACATCTTAAGTAAACTATCACAATAATGGAAAAGCATCCAATATACTCAATGTTAACATGGAACTAGATGATGAGTGACTATATGCCCTCACAAGAGAAAAACACTTAAATTCAGGAAGGGAGGGAGGGAAAAGGTGGATTGAGTGTGGTAAACTCTCACTTACTGGGTACTATGTAAGGGTATATGCTTCACCTCTTGGTTGAAGGGCTCAGCTACAACTTGGACTTTACATAACAAATGCAAATGATGTAACCTAATTTTTTGTTCACTTATATTAATCTGAAATTTAAAAAGATAAATAATGTACTATACTTACTATAGCATATTTTCAAAATAAGAGGTCTATAATACATATATTTGTCTAAGAAAAAAATGGGAGTACAGCTAGCTAGTCCAGCAGCAGGGACACAAACAAAATAAAAGTGATAACAAAGTGTTTGGGGCAAACTATGTGACCTAAGATGCCAGCATCACTTTACCTTGGAGTATGCTCCTGGAATATATCATGAATGAAGTGTTACAGTCAAAGCTGAACTTGTCCCAAGCCTTATTTCCCAGTGTCCTCCTCCAGGTGATATTCTAGGCTTTCAACTAAGACTACTGAATTTGAATTTGCATTCTGCTAAGTATTCTCAATATTATTCTGAAACACTGAATCATCCTTAGTTCAAAATTAACCCTAGTTACCAATCTTTCGGTATCAATACCTTTAATAAGGTAGCATTAGAAAAAAGACTTATGGGCTCGGCACCTGTGGCTCAGGTGGCTAAGGCACCAGCCACATAAACCTAAGGTGGTGGGTTCGAATCCAGCCAGGGCCCGCCAAACAACAATGACGGCTGCAACCAAAAAAAAAAATGGCTGGGCGTTGTGGTGGGCACCTGTGGTCCCAGCTACTTGGGAGGTGGAGGCAGGAGACTCACTGAGCCCAGGAGTTGGAGGTTGCTATGAGCTGTGAGGCCATGGCACTCTACCCAGAGGGACAGCTTGAGGCTCTGTCTCAAAAAAAAAAAAAAGAAAAGAAAAGAAAAGAAAAGGAAAAAGGACTTATGGAATTTGGGGGACATGCCACAATGTTCACCTGAGAAGTGGTACACTGGTGCTTGTTAGTTACCAATTATTTCTTTCTGAGGGTTCCATGTACAATTATCTCTTGAATAACACCATTGTGAGTCCAACTGCCAAGATAGATCCTGTGATAACAGAGATGTTTGATTACTAATTGTTCTGTTGCATAATAATTCCCAAATCTAAGTCAGTCTAAGATATAATTTAATTGTAAAAGGTTTCCATTAGAGGTTAGCATTGGTCATCTTTTATTCTAATGGCGAAGATAGAACATAAACTCTCAGACTATATGCAAATTTTCATAGTTAGGAGTGGTATATCGTTTAACAAAAAGTCACTGAACATTGAATATGGGGCTGTATGTGCTGCCTGAGGTTTTTATGGGTCCTTCAGTCTCTGATGACTTTTCGTAAAACTAGGTTTTAACTAAATATGTTAATAAATCTGTTTTGTTTTTCTCATTCCTTGGCCTCCAAAATCACTCCTCAAAATATAAATAAGTTAATTATTTTTTAAATAGTATATTTGGTGAAAATTATAGAGATTTATTTCAACAATATCCACAAGTAGAGCTTCAATATGCTGTTCTCTGATTCCTGTCATAGACTACTGAAGTTATACCTACTCTGGTGTAAGAGATATGTTAATGGTACATCTGCAAACATGAATGATTCATGTCCAACCATGTTACAGAAACCCAGATGATCAGAATCTGTGAATTGGAGGCTGTTTATCCTATTTTTAAACATACCTAGAATATACTGGCTAGTACCCTATTTATATCTTCTTCATTCACATGTTTCGTACAAAAGGGAGAGATGTCCTCATCTTTTAGTCGACAATAAATTAATGGATTGTATGAATTTAGACAGTTTTGAAAGTGAACTTGTGTATTATCAGCATTTGCTACTAAAACACCCAGTACAATGCGGGAAAACAGAAAGCACAGTCACCTGACTCATAATTTAAGTCAACCAGATTTCCCGATTTATTTAATCAGAAAAGATATTTAGTGGAAGGAAATTGAGTAGTTCACAGAATCTGTACAGAGACAAGAGAGAAGTAGATTTGGTATATTGATGGGGGGAAAAAAGTGGTACTATAATCAGAATGGGCTAAAATTCTGTCCCCGACCCATCTGCTGAGGCTGGTGCTGCTAGTGATCTGGCCAGTGGCACACTGCATGGCTGCATCCCCCTGCCAGCTATGGACCTGAGCATGAGGGCTTCCTCTGACAGGGCTGTCCGTTTCACATACTGTCATTCCTAGGACTAGTCTTCTTCCGTTCCTCTTCCTTAGTGTCAACAGATCAAAGTCCAGACACTTCTACTACAACTGGGCAGGCAAGCCATGTGATCTGAAGGAACGGCTTTGGAATCTGGAAAAAAATGAATATCTAACATTTTCATGATTTATAATAGTATAAATTGTTCATCTTCAAAACAAGATTTAAAAGTGAAAAATAGACGACTTTTCCTAATGAGGTACAATTTTCTCATAAATAAAGCGTACATCAAAGTGTGATTGCCTATACATCAAAGTGTGATTGCCTGAGTTTGACACCAAACCCTACAGCATTTTCACTGCTGAGGCAACTGCTCAGGTGAAATAATATTTTTTTCCACAACGTAATAGTTTCTGTAAAGGTAAGAACTGCTTATTCTAACTAATTAGAAAATAACAGGTTTTGTACTTTGATAAATAATATTTAATCCTTTCTCCTTGTAGAATTCAAAATGCTCGTAGGATTCTCATTTTTCATGATACTGAAATCAAACCTAATTACTAGAACAGAGTGCTTGTGCAAAATCTAAAGAAGATTGTGTTGACCTTTTTCATCAGGCAATTAGATGCTAGCCACCTGCATGATGTGGTTTAATGGCCATAGCATAAAGGCATCTGCCTCAGTTAAATGCACCTTTTTGGCTGGCCTGCAATAGCAGGCAATTCAGGCTTTTGAGACAAATTCTTCTAAACCAAAATGCATATTCAGGAAGCAAGAGTGGAAATGCAAACAGTGGCCCTGCCCATCTGAGGTTGTTTCATTCTGGTGTCATCCCCACAATCCATGGGGTGTATGATTGTCTGCATACCGTGTGCATGTGTGTGCCTATGTCAGTGTGATGATAAATAAATGATTTAAACACACTCCTTTCCTGGAAACTCATGAAACAGAATTTGGGAATAATACATTTTTTAAATGAAGTGCTATTTGTGTATCATGGGAATACCCAAAAGGGGGCGGCAGGGTGAGCAGGGCATCTGCCCCATATAACAAGGGTGGCAGGTTCAAACCCGGCCCTGGCCAAACTGCAACAAAAAATAGCTGGACATTGTGGCAGGCACCTGTAGGCTGAGGTAAGAGAATCACCTAAGCCCAGGAGCTGGCAATTGCTGTGAGCTGTGATGTCACATCACTCTACCTGAGGGCAACAAAGTGAGACTCTGTTTCTAAAAAAAAAAGAGAATACTCCAAGAGATGTTCATAATTTGGTGTGAAATAAGTCCCAGAGAAGATGGAGTAATGAATAGAATCACATAACTAGGGACATGGAGAGAGAGGGAATTTGAGAGTAAATTTTAGTGAAGAAAGAAAAGCAGAAGAAAACTAATTTAGCTTCTGTAAGAGTTTTCCACAGTTCCGCAAAAAATAACAGAATCACAAATGACATTCTTTAATTTTTCTAAATTTTAATAGTTCAGCCAAAAACTTAGAATTTTCCTCCCTTCTTCCTTTTGCTAAAGAGGAACACATTCCTATCATTAGCATCATTATTGATTATTAGCTGTTGTCCAGGGGAATTATACTTTACTAAGTTTTTAGAATATAGAAAAGATAGGTTAGAAACTAATTTTCTAGGGGGAAAATTATAAATATATGCATTATAATACAGGAAAAATATATTTAGTATGTATTAAGAATAGAACTTACAAAACCTAAAGTTTCCCTAAATCATTCATAGAGTGTATAACTTTTCTAATCTCAGGTTTGCAAATTAATCCCATCACTGTGCTTTCTAATCTTTGTGATCTATACCACTTAGTTTATCATTAGTCAATACTGCCTCATTTCACAGTTGCCATGTATATGTCACACTATACTTTGTGCCCAGTACCCTGCTAGGTGCTAGACATTAAAAGATAAAGGATTTGATCTCTGCTATCAATAGTGTCATACTTGATTGAGGAATCGATCCCTCAAACAAGAGGTTTATTTGTTGTTGTTGTTGTTTTTTAATAAGAACACACCATTTAGTAGTTTTACTCCTGAATACACTAAGGTTAAATGAAGTGATGTGTATAGGTGGTTTTCTCTGGACAGGATTCACAGAAGTGATTTTTGACCACAGTATGTCTTAACAGCTGATAGGGAATGAAGTAGGAAAACTATGTACTCAGGAAATGAGAAATTGAACTGAGTTTGCTCAAGTCAATGGGTCAGCACTGGCTTTACCATAAAAGTACTGAATTGAGTGGAAAATATTTTAGGTAATAACAATGTTGGCATGGGGGTAAAGGAAATCTCATTTTTTGCTGATGGAGTATAAATTAACAAAAATTTGGGGGAAGCAATTCGTTGATTTATATCAAGAATACAAATATTTTTCTTATCCTTTGACCGGGCCATTTGCCATGGATTGAATATTTCTCCCTTCCAAAACATGTTGAAATTTAATTCCTAGTGTGGCAGTATTGAGTGGTGGGTCATTTAGGAGGTAATTGGGTAATGAGGGCTCTACCCTCATGAATTGGTTAATCTATTTATGGATTAATGAATTAATAAGGTAAAGAATCAACAGGTTATCATGGGAACAGGACTGGTGACTTTTAAGAGAAATGAAGGCTGAGCTTGCAGACTCAGCCCCCTGGTCACGTGATACCCTGCAGCACTGCGGAGACCTCACAGAGTCCCCCGGGAGGAAGCATGTTCTCACTAGATGCACCTCCTCCTCCACCTTGAACTTTTCAACCTACACAAGAGTAAGAAATAAAATCCTTTTCTTTATAAATCATCCAGCTTCAGATATTCTGTTATAAGCAACAGAAAATGGACCAATACACAAGTCTAATTCTAAGAATCTATAATAAGAAAATAATGGTATTCACAATGATTTATGTTTAAGGTTGTTCTTTTCTGCATTATTTATAATGTCAAAAATTTTAAAATAACTAAATATCCATCAATGTGAAATTAGTTCAATGAATTATTTTATGTCACACAAAGTCATGTGTTTGATAACTTTATAATTTTTCAAAAATAAATAGTATGTCCAAAAGGCTTATTTAAAATTATATGTGTATTTTGACAATAGCAATCTCTGTGGTTTTCAGTTTTCTTTTGTGTTATTTCCTATGTTTTCTAAAATCTATTTTCTATGTTCTTAAAACCTGTAATATGTATTTGTATATTTTAGAAATGTAATACATACATTCTAAGAAACACAAAAACAATTTTTCCCCACCAAATGATTACCTATAAGGTCTTGCAGGGCATATTGAAAAGAGCAAAATGAATGCTCACAAGTATATATGTTAGTACCAACCAGAGTAACATGATATTATAAATTTATGTTCGTCCCATATACTTAGTATAGATAGTATACTATATAGCTAAGAAAAGCTCCCTTACCAAGCAAAACTTTGGTTGCCTAGTTGAGTAAATTAAAGAAGTAATTTCAAATTTTTGAAAATATGAAATCAAAATTTCAATTAATGTACTTCCCAATAACTCCAAAATAGTGATTCACATTAGATTTGTTAGGCAAACTGTATGAGATACTCAATTTTTCTGTCCCAACGTTAACCAAACCTATGTCTCAATGCAAATAAAATTTAAAGAGATATAAACATGAGAGTGAAATTTTAAGTTCAGAATAAAAAATGTAAATGTAGTTGGATGTGTTCTACTAAAATCACTATTTCATTGATAGGACATGAAAGTCACTAAGTTTTAAGAAGCAATCTACTACACAATATTTTCAAAATATTGTATTGTCTTGGCCTTCAGAGGTCATATAATGTGACTGTCATTTTTTTTTTTTTAATTGTTGGGGATTCATTGAGGGTATAAGAAACCAGGTTACACTGATTGCATTTCTTAGGTAAATCTCATCCCTAGCATATCATTTATAATCTACAAAAAGATAATGTAAAAAAACAAAGGGAATATTAGATTCTAGCATATTAGTTTATGGGTATCTTTGATTTATGATCCTGTCTCTTAGTTTATAATTGTTATCACAAGAAAGAAAAATTCCAATGACCTCTTTATCTTGCAAAATGTAGGACAGAATAGTAGTAGATTAAACTCAGGTTATTATATTAATTCTGGGCTTCCAACCCCAGTGAATATTCAAATATAGCAACAATTATCTTGAGTCCAAAAGTGAAAAGTCTAAAGAAGGCAAAAAACATAAGGCCTTTTCTGAAATTCGTTTTCAAAGCATTTTGGATTAAGAAAAAGTACTTCAAGGAATCAAAACAGTTGCAAACTGCAAAGTCATGATTTACTAGTAAGGAAACTGATCTACAAAGAGCTTACCTAATATAATAACTGCTGTTGCATATTTAGAACAAATAGAGACTTAGTAGTGAGAGTCAAAGCTTAGTCATGAGTCTGTAGCTTTGTTACCTTGACAAAGTCAACTGCTACCACTTAATCTCGGCATGTTACTCAATATTTCTCACTCACAGTTTCTATATCTACAGAATAGGACAGTCATATCAATTTCACTATTCACTGATCAGTTGTCAGCAGTTCCTTTGGAATTTCCTTGTGAAGGAAAGAAAAAATAAAGATGAACTTCCCGTATATAATTTTGTATGCATTGGATAAAAAATGTTACTTTTAAAATTAAAAATTAAAAGAGTACATTTAAAAATTATTATAATGGTATCTAAACTGAATAAAAAGGATGAATGGATGGATGTGCTAAATTCTACCCTTTTACTTTAAAAATGTAAGTGGACATATGTCTGGAAATTTGATTATACTTGGGAAAATTGGATAAATAACCAATATATTTTTCCATAGCCTGGGTGACTTTGTGATGTGTACCTCTAACTTTTGTTGTTTGAGAGGAGAACCTATTTGGAAAAGAATAGGAATGTATAAACCTATAATGACAAAATTGAAATCCTTCCTGCCTTAGCCAAGTAATGAAACTACGGCCCTGAGCAAATATTATCAATTCTGATCATCATCTGGAGTGTCCTTTATCTCCGGCTCTGGAGATCATCTGTTATGAGAGGCAAAGCAATTGAAGGAGTTCACTTGAGCTCAAATAGATAGAGTAGAACCCTGTCAAGAGAAATTCACACATAAGAAATTCTCCCCTAAGGCATTAGAAATGTTTAAATCCCATATAAATATCCATAGATTTTCATTTCCCACCAAGAAAACTACTGTTATACTTGAATAGTTGTAGGTGTAGTTTTTAGACTATTTTATGTCTCTAAAATACATTTATTATGAAAATAATTTGTTCATAATTGTGGTAGTTCTTTATGGGTGATGCATATTCAACAGAACTATCTATGTGTCTCCGTTATGGGTTGGCAGTTGTGTGGTGTGTATCCTCATGTAGGTATTATAATGTTAATATATTATTCTCCACTTCAGATGCTCATGTGGGCACTACTGCATTTCTTTCTTAGCGTGCAGGGATTATAAACTATTTGAAGAGGACAGATTAGAAAAAAATTAGAACATATCTGAATAGGGAAGTCCTGACTGTAAACTTTGTATTGTAGCTGGTGCTTTAAGAGGAAGGAAGAAATGGGGAAGAAACAGGGAATGATGCAGAGTTTAAAGGGTGGGGAGGAAGATAAAATCTGAATATCAACTGCAGGTGACTCACATTCATTTCAATCACCTTCAGTCAGTTCTTGAGAGCTCTTTCACTTGACATTAACAAACAAACAGGCAATTAGAGATAAAAATGTGATTAAGATGATTACCACCAATATATTTTTTCTAACTGACCAGCATTTTTCTTTCTTTCAGAGCCTTGCCTGTTCCTATCAACCACAGGCACTGTTGTCTTTTCTGGGGGTGGTTTCTAGGGCCAGTATGTTTCAGATCTGAGTCTGATTTACAAAAAAGCAAAAATATTCCTTCCTTCCGTGTAAATCATTCTGCACATCTGTAGTTCTCAACTGCAAAGCATTTCTTTAATACAGTGCCTTCACATTGATTAAGCTCTTTTTTCCCCTCTCTCTACATGTGGTAATGGGTCAAATTAAATAAGAACAGAATTATTTCTGTAGTGTAACAAGATAACTAAAAAAGCTCTCTCTCTCTCTCTCTCTCACACACACACACACACACACCCTGAGCTGAGTTTCATTCCCACCTCTTGTCCACTGAATTTCACTAGAGGACTACAACACAATATTTGATTATATGCAAACATACATAATGTTCTCCCCACCACCCAGCTAGAAATTAGCTTTTGACTCAGGAAAGAAAAAAATAAATAAATAAAAAGCACCTCTACACTCTTCACCTAGGTTGAAGAATTTCCTCAACCCCAACATTTCCCCTAAATTTTTATTGCCCAGTCTTCTCAAAATGCACAGTGTGCTGAAAATTTGTTATTTTACAGAAATATTAGCAGGTTTGTAATAGCTGTACAAACTACAGGAGACCCAGTTAAAAAAACGAAAGTAGTGTCAATATATCCTCTCTGCTTTGATTGAAGAAAAGACCCAATAGCAATTTGCATAAAATTCCCAATACTGCTCCAGTGATCCACAGATTTTTGCAATGTTTTGATGGAAAAGGTGTCGTGGACTCTGAGAAGAAAAGTCAGCAACACAGACTTCTGAGAAGCAAAATTTTTACGTTTTTTTTCCTCTTCCAAGAAGCTTATATGACTTTATTTTTATAAGCTCCAAGTCTCAGGAACGTGGTGATTCCATCTGGAAAAACCTCTTGAGCTTTGCGCTCCCCCCGCAGCGGTGACCCAACCAGCATCCGCCAAAGAGGAGCTGCCGGCTACCTGCAGATGGGATTCGCGCAGAGCTTTAGAGACCAGAGATTTCTATCTCCTCCTCTCAGAATGCAACTGGTTATTTACTTGCAAGCATTTTAAATGAGTCCGAGCTGATGCGGTGAGGAAACTTTGTGAGGGATGTGTGGGGGGTGGGGGTGGGGGGTTGTGTGTGTGTCGTGGGGGTGGGGGCGCACTTGCCTGCCCGTGGGTTTTTAAGAGCACTCACAAACCATCTTGAGATTTTCCTTTGCCCCCTCCCTCCTTTTCCGGTTTTCAGTGAAAGCTTTGGGGTCTGGAATCAAAGACTTAAGCATGCATTGTGTTTTCGCCCTGCAGACTTAAATACGTTCAAGAAATACCATCAGAGAATCCTACACTCCACGATCACATCGACTCTAATTCTGTAAGTTTTTAAAAGTCTGTACCTAAATTAT
This sequence comes from Galagoides demidoff, assembly GCA_963574575.1. Classification (NCBI taxonomy): domain Eukaryota; kingdom Metazoa; phylum Chordata; class Mammalia; order Primates; family Galagidae; genus Galagoides; species Galagoides demidoff. The sequence continues at coordinate 36,126 of CAUYQV010069437.1, forward strand.
AGACTCCGCCGCAAAATATCATAGCTAATTATGATATTATGTAATATATATGTTCCAAATAGCCACTTTCAACATGCCAAAAAAAAAATAAAAGATTCCAAAGAAATAAAAAAAAAATCAAATAGCATAAAACGCTGTGCCGCAGAGAAGGAAGAAATGCGTTTAAAGCACCGATGAAAATGGCGTGCAGTATAATTACCTCAAATTGCTGTTCGCTTGACACCCTGACACTAATTTTATTCAAGCCATTGGGAAATAAGTGTTTTAAAAGCACTCCTTTCCCGAACACTGGAGCTAGTGGGGGCTGTGAGGTCGTTAAGGAAAAGAAAGGGTAAAGTTTGCAGAACACAAAAAAGAATTAAATAATCCATTTAAAATACACGTCTATGTAGATCGACAGGCTTTAATGCCCACATTTTTAACTCTTGCCCTGTACAAGGATTGATTTTTTTTTTTTTCCCTCCAGCATTCCCTTACCAGATGGATTTTTGCTACTGCAGATCAGCAGAGGGTGTCAGATCTTTCAGAGTGCACCAGGCTGGAACGAGCAGAGCTTCTTAGCAACTCTCTTCTCCGCCCCCCCCCCCATTCTCGCGCTCTCTGCCTCCCTCAGACAACTCGCCCCCCGCCCTCCGCCCCCCCCCCCACGTAATTCCGAAAGAGCAGAAGAAAGAGAAGGGGAACGGGAAAAGGAGAGCCAGTAAGCAAGAACGGGAGCCCAGGAAAAAAGGCTGAAGAGAAACGAACGCGAGGAAAGGAGAAGGATGGACAGCCACAAAACGCGGCGATTGCGGAAATTTTCCAGCGCCATTGGCTGGGCAGCGTGAGTCCTTTGGTAAGGAGTGGTTTCAGCACCGGGGGCCTGGACAGCACCTCCGGGGGACTTCGGGGCAACCCGCAACCACAGCGAGAACTCCACCGGCAGCCCCAGCAGCAGAAGCCGCGGAAAAACCTGCTTTGTATCAGAGAGGCAAGGTCAGTCCGACGCGCAGCCATGCACAGGCAGTGCGCCCGTACTACGTTGCAAACCCTCTGCTTGTTTCACTAACGTGCACTTGCTCCTAATTACTAGCATTGTTTCCTTTCTGATTAGTCAAGACCAGTAGACGAGAGTCAGTAAGGGTGTACTTTTAGTTTATATGTATATATTTAACTTCTTTTGGTTATATTTAAAGGGTTGAGGGGGGAGTGCTTTTTTTTCTCTACTTTTTTTTTTTTTTTTGCTTGCCTTGCACTACGTGCCTGGAGAGTTTGTGGATATAATTATTGACTGGCGTCTGGGCTATTGCAGTGCGGGGGGGTTAGGGAGGAAGGAATCCATCCCCACCCCCCCAAACCCTTTTCTTCTCCTTCCCTGGGTTCGGACATTGGAGCACTAAATGAACTTGAATTGTGTCTGTGGCGAGCAGGATGGTCGCTGTTACTTTGTGATGAGATCGGGGATGAATTGCTCGCTTTAAAAATGCTGCTTTGGATTCTGTTGCTGGAGACGTCTCTTTGTTTTGCCGCTGGAAACGTTACAGGGGACGTTTGCAAAGAGAAGATCTGTTCTTGCAATGAGATAGAAGGGGACCTCCACGTAGACTGTGAAAAAAAGGGCTTCACAAGTCTGCAGCGTTTCACTGCCCCGACTTCCCAGTTTTATCATTTATTTCTGCATGGCAATTCCCTCACTCGACTTTTCCCTAATGAGTTCGCTAACTTTTATAATGCGGTTAGTTTGCACATGGAAAACAATGGCTTGCATGAAATCGTTCCGGGGGCTTTTCTGGGGCTGCAGCTGGTGAAAAGGTTGCACATCAACAACAACAAGATCAAGTCTTTCCGAAAGCAGACTTTTCTGGGGCTGGACGATCTGGAATACCTCCAGGCTGATTTTAATTTATTGCGGGATATAGACCCAGGGGCCTTCCAAGACTTGAACAAGCTGGAGGTACTTATACTAAATGACAATCTCATCAGCACCCTACCTGCCAACGTGTTCCAGTACGTGCCCATCACCCACCTTGACCTCCGGGGAAACAGGCTGAAAACGCTGCCCTATGAGGAGGTCTTGGAGCAAATCCCTGGTATTGCTGAGATCCTGCTAGAGGATAACCCTTGGGACTGCACCTGTGATCTGCTCTCCCTGAAAGAATGGCTTGAAAACATTCCCAAGAACGCCCTGATCGGCAGAGTGGTTTGTGAAGCCCCCACCAGACTGCAGGGTAAAGACCTCAATGAAACCACCGACCAGGACTTGTGTCCTCTGAAAAATCGAGTGGATTCTAGTCTCCCGGCACCCCCTGCCCAGGAAGAGACCTTAGCTCCTGGGCCCCTGCCAACTCCTTTCAAGACTAATGGGCAAGAGGATCATGCCACCCCGGGGTCAGCTCCAAATGGAGGTACAAAGATACCAGGCAACTGGCAAATCAAAATCAGACCCACGGTAGCGATAGCTACGGGTGGCGCCAGAAACAAAGCCCCAGCCAACAGTTTGCCCTGCCCTGGGGGCTGCAGCTGCGACCACATCCCGGGGTCGGGTTTAAAAATGAACTGCAACAACCGGAACGTGAGCAGCTTGGCTGATTTGAAACCCAAGCTCTCCAACGTGCAGGAGCTTTTCCTTCGAGATAACAAGATCCATAGCATCCGAAAATCGCACTTTGTGGATTACAAGAACCTCATTCTGTTAGATCTGGGCAACAATAACATCGCTACCATGGAGAACAACACTTTCAAGAACCTCTTGGACCTCAGGTGGCTTTACATGGATAGCAATTACCTGGATACGCTGTCTCGGGAGAAGTTCGCGGGGCTGCAGAACCTCGAGTACCTGAACGTGGAGTACAACGCGATCCAGCTCATCCTCCCCGGCACGTTCAATGCCATGCCCAAACTGAGGATTCTCATTCTCAACAACAACTTGCTGAGGTCCCTCCCCGTGGACGTGTTTGCCGGGGTCTCCCTCTCTAAGCTCAGCCTGCACAACAATTACTTCATGTACCTCCCGGTGGCAGGGGTGCTGGACCAGCTAACCTCCATCATCCAGATAGACCTGCACGGAAACCCCTGGGAGTGCTCCTGCACCATTGTGCCTTTCAAGCAATGGGCAGAGCGCCTGGGTTCCGAAGTGCTGATGAGCGACCTCAAGTGTGAGACGCCAGTGAACTTCTTTAGAAAGGATTTCATGCTCCTCTCCAATGACGAGATCTGCCCCCAGCTGTACGCTAGGATCTCGCCCACGTTAACTTCGCACAGTAAAAACAGCACTGGGTTGGCGGAGACCGGGACGCACTCCAACTCCTACCTAGACACCAGCAGGGTGTCCATCTCTGTGTTGGTCCCGGGACTTCTGCTGGTATTTGTCACCTCCGCCTTCACCGTTGTGGGCATGCTCGTGTTTATCCTGAGGAACCGAAAGCGGTCCAAGAGAAGGGATGCCAACTCCTCCGCGTCCGAAATTAATTCCCTCCAGACAGTCTGTGACTCTTCCTACTGGCACAATGGGCCTTACAACGCGGATGCGGCCCACAGAGTGTATGACTGTGGCTCCCACTCGCTCTCAGACTAAGACCCCCACCTCCCCAGGGGAGGGGAGCGGAACGGCGATACACCCTCCCCGGGGCTGGAGGAGCGTTGACCCAGATCCAGAGTGCCACAAGCCTTGATGGGCATAAGTAAATAAATAACTAGGAACTCGCTCAGCTGAAGGCTCTGCCCCCTTAGCCCCCTTCTGGAAACAAAGAGCAGACTGTGGCGAGCTGGAGAGCGCAGCCAGCTCGCTCTTTGCTGGGAGCCCCTTTTGACGGAAAGCCCAGCACGGACTCTGCTGGAAGAATCGCCAGTGCTGTTCCCTTGAGGAGGGGCCGGGGGACGGATGGCCTGGTTCTATACATATATACATATATCCACATCTATATAGAGAGATAGATATCTATTTTTCCCCTGTGGACTAGCCCCGTGATGGCTCCCTGTTTGCTCTGCAGGGATGGGCAGTTGCACGAAGGCATGAATGTATTGTAAATAAATAACTGACTTCTGACAAAAAGAAAAAAAATTCACAAAAAGTGCTGCATGGCTAGCATGGAATCCACGCACTCCAGGGACTCTGCCCGCCCCCCGCGACTGGAGATGGCATCTCACTCACAGCACCCACCCTCTTACCTGATAAGTCCCATCGTATCAAACTTTCTATAAACAAAATACAGTATAATCAGAAAGTGCCATTCCACCATTATTTGTGATCAGTAGGCAGTTCAGAGCATACGTTTACTGTGAAAAAATGTAAAGGTTTTATTTAAGACGTTTGCATGGCTCGTCATCAGTCCATTTTATGAGTTAACAATGTATTTTGTTGAGGGACGTTTTTAGGGGTTGTTTTGGACCCTTTTATTTTGATGGTGATGTTTTATTTTATTTTTTTGAGGGGGAATATTTTTCTATACATATCCAATAATGCCTTCCATCTGAATGTACAATAAGTACCCATGATTTCTATTATAGTATCAATGTAATTATTTAAAAAAAAAAGATTTTGAGGCAGTTAAGCATGACCAATTAATGTCACTCTAGTGCTAGGCTGCGATCCTATGGTAGCAATTCTGTGCTGGTATAAATCTTACTTATAAAGTAGGAAAAAAGAACCGAGGAAGCACGTGAAACTTACTAATTCTATTCGAGGATTTTATAATGGCATATTTTTTCAGTATTAAAGTGAAAATGTTTTCAACTCTGGGTCCTTACCTTTTTCCAGCTTCGTATTTACAACCGGTAAATTGGATTTGCGGTGGCAGGGAAGGGGGAGGGGACCGGTTGGGAGCGGATCCTTTCCTGAGCTCCTGTGAGGCTCTTTCGGGAATCGCCTTGCTTAGCATTTTAACCTTAGCGTAGCTCCACCCCCCAGCCTCAGCTAAGACTCTGCGAGATTCCCCTGCCCCTGAAGTAAGGTCTTCCCCCAACACACCCCTTGTTTCCCTCCCTCTCCCGTAATGCAGCAGTGAATCCCTTTATTAATACTGGAAACCCCTCGCTGCAGCTTTTGTTGGTGCTGCCTACACTGCAGATATATCAAGGATGTTAGGAGAGATTTGATTTAATTGACTCTGCCTAGATCGGTCTCATTAAACAGAGTGGAGATTTCATTGGTCAGCACTCCACCATGAAAGGCAGCCCTAATGACTGGCATTTGAGATGCTGCTGGCATTTTGAATTCAACATCTGCTGAAAACGGTAAAACTAATTAGTGCCCACCCACCTTCCCCGCCCCAGCAACTGTATACTGAAATTTGTTAAAGCACTCATCTTTATGAAAATCAATCATTATCCTAAAGAAGTGTTTCTCTTCCATCATCAGGGTTTCTGGTTGTGGCCCAGTAATTAACAAGAAAAGCATTGAACTGTTTGAATGTTACAACCAGTGTAACTCTGGCCTCAATCACATTCCTCTGGGATTCCCAAAGAAGTCTGTATTACCAACAATTTGGCTGCAAAAAGCAAACAAAACCACACTTATTGATGGGGGTCTGCATTCCACCACATATCCGCCCTCCAAAAGTATATCAAAAGACTGCAGACCACAGGTTTTTTTTTTTTTTTCTAAGTACAAGACTATAAACCAACTAATGAAAGCCCTCAGAGCAGTTGTAAGTAGATTTGCCTTCTAGAACTCATATTCTAAGGGACAGTGATTTCCCAGAACCGTGATATTCTGGAATATGTATTATTTATTTTAACACTATTTTAATAAAATCTTTATTATACACCATGACTATTCCTAAGACCATTCATCATTTTCTCTCTTGATTCTTTTCTTTGTGGACTGCCTTTCATGCCAGTAATTTTATAACTTACTATCATCTGAAAAATCTTATGTTTTTTTTTTATTTTATTAATTTTTTATATGAAGGCTTCATTTTCTTAATGCAAAGTACAACTGGGTTCCTGGTAAGAAATCAACATATTTATTTGTGATAAAAAATTGGAAGAGAGAGTTCATGCATTCAATAATATGACTTTAAGAAAGAAAACAAAAACAAAATAGAAAATGTACAAACATCTCTGGTGGAAGATGACCTTTAATGAAAGGTATCTAATGAGGCATAGCATTAATTTTGAAACTGGCACATGGCTAGTCTAGATCAGAAAAGTAGAAATTCTCAGAGAATGTGTGCACAGGGGCAAGAAATTCTCTTCATCCTCGTTAGAAACAAATTACAATACAGAAGTCAAGGATTGGCTTTGAGCAGTCATTGTATGCCAAGCATGTGCTGAGTGATTAGTATAATTATTTAATTTAACCTTCACAACTGCAGGTTACTTTAGTAAGATACTACTATTCCCATTATACAGATGAGAATGTTGAGGCTTTTCTCTAAGAGGACTTAGCAATAACTCATCTTACACATGATAAATAGTGGATAGTGGAGTGGGACTTTTTTTTTTTTGCAGTTTTTGGCTGGGGCTGGGTTTGAACCCACCACCTCCAGCATATGGGGCTGGCCCCCTACTCCTTTGAGCCACAGGCGCCACCTAGGAGTTGGATTTAAATCCAAAATCTTATTCTTTGAGTGAAGTAGATATACATTTATCTGATCAACCTCTTAAGAAGGCATTCTTAAAAAAAATTCCACAGTTCTATAAGAATAGCATAACAAATAGAGGGATCCATGTTGCATATTCTTAGCCACATATGTATTGGTGACCCTTTATATTTTTAGCATTTCTTACAACAGAAGAGACTTGCCCTTCTTTCTGTGGAGATAACTTCACTGTGTTCACTAAGAGTAGTATATTCGAAGACATAAGTAAAACAATGAATATGTTATATATGTTTATATATTATAAACATTTAAATAGTAAAAATAAATTATTTATATAGTGATTTGAAGAATTTCAGGGGTGTCAATAATTTAATAAATAATGATATATGTTTCAAATCTAAGTAGAAAATATATCCAATGATTTCATATATAAGAGCGTTTATTATTTGGACTGATTGCATTTTATTCATTTTGATAAAATAGATCTGTTACAAATATATGTTGCTGTTTAATATGAATTAGTTTTATACACATACATATTTTTTAGTTTGTTGGATACATTCTACATATGGTCATACTGTGTAATTTTCCTCCAAGGTATCTGGCATCTTCTGTTGTTGTCTTTATGTAAAATACTTATATAAAGTTATGTGCATTAATGGTGCACTGTTTCCAGCTCAATCATTCTTTAATTGATCAAGTAGAAGATATTTTAATTGCACCCAATGTAAAAGGGGAAAAGAGAGATATATTGTCCAGTTACATTGCTTTAAAGAAAGTAGTAACTTCTGCAGCCACTGTGATAACTAAGAATACCCTGCAATGTAAGTTGTTACCATAGAAATTTATTGTTTAACCATTTTTACATGCTTACCCAAGAGGAAACTGGAATAGCTAGTCTAACATTAACGGAACAAGATTCTTTTTTCTTAGAACTATTTATACTAGATACAATTAGAATTGTCAGGAATTTTTGTAAGCGTTCTATTAGTGATTGCAAGACAGTTTGTTAATTTGACTTTTTCAGGTTTCTAACAAATGTGATTACGCACATGCAGAGAGGTGGAGGAGTCTTCAAGGGTGAACAGTGAAGTTGTGTTTATAATGGGCTGGTGTAACGTTAAACATAGTCCTCTCAAATTTAGTATCTCTCTAGCGAATTGATAAGTACAATTTTTAATTTGTATATTTATTTGGAGAAAAATGGAAATAGAAAATGTACTAAATATTTGATTTTAGTATATATTACATTGTGTTTCATTTTTTCTCTTATTTGAATCAATATAACATACTGTATATTATTACATTTTTAAAGGATGAACTCTGTATGAGGTCGGTACAGATACAATACCTGCATACTCAAGTTTTTAAGTTATAGGATTTGCTTTAATGTGGCTCTGAGCCAAAAAGAAGAAGGCTGAATTAAATGTTATAGACTCCCTGACACCTTCTTTCTTTGGTGCTTTGGCCAAAATATTATTATAAAAAGTAATAGATAGGACATGTAGGTCTCATTCTTGGTGTTGAAAAGAAACGCCCCTGATTAGTTTGGTGACAGCACCTGTAATGGGGAAATCGTGAAGTGTGAATTGAGACTGACTTTGTGGGGACTTCTCAAAATTTGACTGGATTTCAGAAAAGATGAGTAGTTAAGAGAATAACAGATTCATTGTTCAATAACTGCAATTTTAATATAAAATAGATCACTGAAGAAATGATTTTAGGTTATTGAAGCCTAGTGTAACCCTTTTGCCTCAATTGGCTAGCAATTTCAATTTTTTTTGGCTGAGACTTTAATTATTTAATTTTAACTCTTTTTCATTTACTTGACTCATATATCACATACTTGAAATGTGATTATATTTTATGCCTCACTTGGCACAAAGCTTACTGGAGGAGAATTATCTAATAGTTCAAGGCCTTTTGAGTAAATCAGACCTAAATCTTCAATTGGCAGTTGTTAATTGGGCACTTGCTACGTGAAAAATATTGTAGAAGCTCTCTTGGACAAAGGAAGTAAGGTAGCTCAAACACCAAGCAGTCTGTGACCTACAGAGGTTGAGATATACAGACACACGTAACTGTAATCATAGTAGAAAGGTACATCACTGAGGATATTTGAAGAGTGCCACTGGAACATTTTGTGTTTCTTGCTTTTAAGTAATTTAGGATTTTAGCCTCTTGGAAGCATGCCTTCATCACATCAGTTTAATTATCTATTATGCAAATAGTTGAAAATCTTAAAACAATGTTTTAAATGAAAGAGGAAATGTAATTACCTTGCCAGTTTTGTTTTTGTTTCTTTTTCTGTAAAATGGGAATAATGCCTACTTTATAATTTCATTAAGAGTTTTCTGACTAAGCATTCTAAAATGAAATAATCAAGCTAGCTTTTTATCTGAACAAGTGAATGATAATTATCTTTTTTTCTTTTTTTGAGACGGAGCCTCAAACTGTTGCTTTGAGTCCAGTGCTGTGGCGTCACAGCTCACAGCAACCTCAAACTCTTGGCCTTAAGTCATTCTCTTGCCTCAGACTCCCAAGTAGCTGGGACCACAGGTGTCCCCCACGATGCCCAACTATTTTTCTGTTGCTGTTATTGTTGCTTTAGCTGGCCCAGGCCGGATTCGAACCCACCAGCCTCAGTGTATGTGGCTGTCACCCTACCCACTGAGCTACGGGCACTGCGTGAATGATAATTTTTCAATTTTGGTTATTTGAGAAATCAAATATTGCTTTAGAACATTCAATAACATACATTACTTTATATCACAAAAAGTTTAGGAATTGTCTCTGGGTTCTTAAGTTTGATGATGTTATTTACATACATGAAATAGAAGGTTTAATTAATATAATATCTAGTTCTACAATTTTACTGTAAAGCTGATAATTCCCTTATTTCTTTTTCAGAAAAACATCATATTAAATTACTCAGTAGTAACCCTTAGATACATGAACCAAAGGTTTAACCAGAAGAAAGCAGGAAACCAAGGCATACATTGACTCATTTCTATGTCTTACTTTCTTTTCCTCCAAATTCCACTGCTCTTCTTGGCAGAAGAATGCAGGAAAGAAACCTGTTTAGCTGTAGCATATTGATAGAATAAGTCAAAATATAGTGAAAAATGAAAGCCCCTCAAATACAGGTGCTAAATGGCCACTCCATAGCATCATCAAAGAAGCAGTTTCTGCCTCCAAGAAAAGAGGGATAAGGGGAAAGGTTACTATTACTATAAAAAGGAATAGCTTTTCCAGATTCTGGGACTTGGATTGCACAATTAACTTTTTCCAGTCAATACCTTGTTTACCACTTCCAAGCTGCACATGAAATGAGAAAGGAATACACATCATCATGATAATATTACCTGTGCATACATAGAACTTCCTGCCACTTCCAGAAAACAGTAGAATTAAAAATAGTGAAGGACTCTGAAATCGTGCCATTGCCTATAGCCTACAGGAGAATCTACACATTTTTGTCCAAGTCATTTTATTTATTAGAAAATGGTTTTATATAATTAAAGCATGCTACATGACTAAATTATTATATGTAAAATATTTTGTTATGTAATATCAGAAATAATACCATATAATAACTACATGCTAATTTCTGCTCACTTTGATACATTTTATAGATAATCTGATTCAGCTGTGAATCCAGTTAATGTGACTTCCCTGGAAATATTTAGTACCAGTGTACTTTTTAGTAGCTTATATACCAAATGGTTGGGTAAGGCTTTGTCACAACTAATTCAGATAATAATGTTAGGGAAATTCTCAAAATTCCTAAATAATGGATGTAAATTGGCTAAACTATTTACCAAATAATACAAAGAGACCGTAGTTAATAAAGCATAGAGTTTAATACTCGTAAGCCCTATTCTTCCTTAATAACTAAATATTTTCCTGTTTTTCAACACATGCTTTACTGAGGTACAAATCCCTTTTATTGGGCAGAAAACATTACTTTTTAAAAATGTTTAGCAAATTTCTTATTGGATGGTATTTTATTTTTCGCCACAGCAGTTAGTTCTCCAACAATCAGATTTCCTGTTGAAGATAGAATTTGGGATAGATACTGAGACACAGCAAGTAGAGTATTCCAGGGGGATGTTACATCTTACAGTGCAATATTAGGGGGGGCAAGATGAAGCCAAGAAATTAACAATAGTCTATAAGATTTAAATTATACGAAGTGTAGTGTTACTATTATAACTCAAAACTTATAACATCAGATTAAGAAGAAAGTCAGAGCAGAACACTTTATTATTACTTCCGCGAACATGACATTACTAGTAGGCAGCCCCCCAAAATAACTTTTTCCACAGAATTTGTACATGAATAGCTGATATTGTTCCCATTTACTTTCCATCCCTGCAAGCCCAATGAATAAAATACACACCTAATGAATAAATTACTTGTAGAAACAGAATTACTTTCCTTCACAAATGCAGGCTTTTAGTTTGTAATTTAAGAAACATACTTTACATGAAGAATTTTCAATCCGTATTTATATTGTCTTTTAAGCCACGAATGAGAAATATTTTCATGGCAGCCTTTAAAATAAAGTGAGTTCTTCAGAAGTGATACAAGTGTCACTGGTAGAATATCACACAGGTCAAGGTGGTTTAAGGAGGTAATAGAGAATTGCTGTCAGGTAAATACACCTTAATTAGGTCAATTGAGAAATTAAAAGCCAGAAGGGAAAGAAAACCAACTGGCATGATACCAGTTTTACTTTGATGGATTGAACAAATATTTATCAATTACTTACCATATGACAGGCCTTTATGCAAAGGTTCTCAAGCTACATGGAAAAGACTAGACTTCTGTTTACTGGAATTCACATCTTATAGGCAAATTACAGAATGCAGAACAGAAACACAAAAGGTGATAAGTAACACAAACTTTAACAACGAAGAGTCGTACATGAAATAAAATGCGGAAGCGGTGATCTTTTCTTAACCCGGTGGGGAAGTCCTCTCTGAGAAAATGATATTTGAGCTGAATGAAAAATGCTGGGAAACAGGCATTTTAAGACTTGGAGCAATAGAGGTTGGTTGAGAATAAATAGTCAGGAACAAATTTTTCTGTTTCATAAATGTTTGAGAACTAGAAGGACAGAATGGAGAACATGGGTAACAAGCAAACACAAAAATGGAGAGACAGAAAGAAGTCAGGTACTGCTTTATAAATGATAGCCAGAACGTTATGTTTTATTTCAGGTGTGTGCAACAGAAAGTTTTAAGCGGACAGCTGATATGACCTATGTAGTATATGGTGGCTTCTTTTGGTGTCAATGAATTATAGAAGGCAAAAGAGGAAGTCAAGGACCTAGTGTTTCTGAGTTTGGGAAAGAAATACTGGTATGTTGGACATCTGTGGTAGTAACAGACGTGGCCAGATGTGGAGAGCCGGAGGTGTGTTGCTAGTATGGGAACAAAAGGAAGAATGATAGTCTGGAGAATTTTTTTTTTGCCTTTTCTAACCAACTTGATGGTTGTGTCTTTTATGGATAGGCAAAGGATGCAGCAAGCTTATTTTAGGTTATAAAATTAAACTTGAGGTAGTTAAATTTGAGATGCCTGTATACACGCTCTGGGAAGGCTGCTGTAAAGGGGGGTATGTAACGTGGGGGAGCTTAAGGAGTACAATGTGGACACGAAATTCAACATTCTTCTTTTATTGATGGCTACATAATATAGATTAAAAACTAAGCCTTTAGTTTCATTGAATGGCTGTACTTTAACTCAAGGATGGATTTATTGGAAAGCAAATGTGAACCTATTTTTGGACGCAACTAATATGGAAAAGGCATGAAACACGTATGATATCTGTAATATTTGTAAATTTTTCCAAGCCAGAAGACTGTATGTAAAACTTAGTGAAATGTTATTTTCTGGAAATCAATTGAAAAACCAACAAAATAGTGTGAGAGAGGCTAAAAACAGATTGTGATACAAAGGTACAATGTAACTCTTTAATGGAAATGCCTAACATTGGTTTTAATAAGCAAGTAGCTTATACTTTCTTAAGAAGTGACAACCTTATCCACTACCATCAACAGTAGATTTAGAATAGTTTTTCCAAGAAGATTTCAAGCACAGGAAGACTGACTTTTGTGGTTATGTATATATGAAGAGAATGGGAATCAAAACGTGTTAATTTAGTAGTTAGACAAAGTTGGTCTTTGTTTTATGGGTTGTATTTCAACTTTGCTTGTATGCAACTTTATGGCTTCTTAAGAAACATATTTTACATTTAACATTTAAGCCAACTTTGAGCAGGTAGTATATTTTTTTAAAAAACCGTGTCTTCTTTGTAGAAGTACTTATGTGTGCATACAACTGATCTCACGACTATAAATTGTCTCTAATCCTTAATAACCTAAGTGTAATTGGACTTAATCTGCTAAGTAAATTATGATTACTCTTCCTGTTATTTTAGTACTGTTATAATTTACATATTAGTTTTAGTCCTTGTACAAGAATAATTATCCCTCTTTGTAGGTCTCTGAGTAACTTCAGTTATTTCTGTATAGATGTGATACCATTATGTAAATGCCCTGGTTATTTTTTTAAAGGACAGTTAAGAGCTAGTTTTAAAGCTCTGCTTAGTTGTTCACTATAGAGCCTGGTGTTGCTGCTGAATTCACATCCCTCAGGATTATTATGGGGACCAAATAAATGAATCTATAGTCCAGAGGAACTTGATTCTGAATTCAGGTCCCCTATAGTTCTGTGATCTTAGGCTCTTATTTCTGATAAACCTCAGATTCATATCTCAAATGAGACTGTCAGATTAGGATAAAGCTATCAGCAAACTTTTGCTGTAGGTACTAGAAATAATTATTTTTGAGCTTTATGTGCTAAGATGCAATATTTATGATATTCTATAGATATTATAAATATTTATATGTATAGATATTATATAAACAATACAGAACACCAATTTCTAACCACTTTTATTAATTGTATTTAAAGTGTAATGTATGGAAAGAAAATTTTGTTTATTTGTTTTTACTTATCTCAAAAAATGCTTTACAACCATTTAAAGAGAGAAAAAGCATTCTTAGTTCACGTGCAACCCAATGTCAGGCAGTACATCCGGTTGTTTGCCAATCCCAGGAATGGATTACTCTAATTAGGTTTTAAATACCTTCAAAATGTTTTACGTCATGCAAAATGGAAATTTCAGAATTGCATAGGATCTCTGTGTAAGTTTTTTCATCAATTTTTGGATTGTTTAAATCATGCCAGAGAATTTATTACTGCATACACATAAATGTATATGTTGTAGTCTAGGGACAGCATCATGGTTGAACAAGAATATAGGAAACTACTCGTGTTTGATGAAGAATTATTGGAGTGGTCGAGTGCTGTCTGTGGAAATATAAAACATGACATATCAATTGTAATCCTAGTTATGGAAACTATCAGTTCTGCGAATGTGTCCAAGTCATTATCCTTACATAGGGCTTCAGTTTTCTCACCTAGAAAACATAGATGACAATACCAATGCTTGCGTCATAGAATTGTGCTGAATAGGTTCTTTGCATTCAGGTGAAAGTGAAAATGTCATGAATAGTTAAGATACTATAGCTAAAGTGCTTCAAAGAGGTTATAAACTTTCAGAAACAATTAGCTATTCATAAATAATAGGTACATTTTGCGTAATATATAATCCTCAAAACAATTATATTGGGTAGGCAATTTTTAAGCAGTTGTGTTACAAATAATGAATATGACGATACACTGCTTGGTGGCAGAGCCAAAATTCAAAGCCAGATCTGAGGAATTTAAAAACACATGCATTTTACTGCCCAGCTGAGTATTGGAGGTAGACTCCCAGTGTCTCCTCACCTGTCTGTGACATCTTTCTGACACCTGTTTGCTGTCAGGTCTGCTGGGGTAATGGGTGCATACTACTGTTTTGTAGTCCCATTCCATACCCACTAAGAGTAAAAAGATTTTAAAATTTGATATGTTTACATTTAAATCCTCTCCCAAGTTACTTACCATACAATAACTGATCCTCTATAAGATTTCATTTCTTTTTTTGGTGTGCCTCCACTGACAAAGCTTCACTTACATCTCCTCAGAATAGCTGATTGCAGCTAATCTACAGAAGAAAAAAGAAAAAAATCCTTCAACTTCATAGTATTAGGATGTGATAAAATGGTTTAAGACAAAATATTCTCAAAGATGTGTGATATTAAAAAAATGAAGAAAAGTGTGATAGCCTAAACCAGGTCCATTTTTAATGCTAGCATTTCTATAGAAATATTTGGCAAGATGTTTTCTAGTGTTTTACATTTCACGTAAGTAAAATGTGCTATATAGCCAACTTACATTTTCTTTAAAAAAAGTCAAAAAATGAATTTGAAATTTTCCTTAATTTTTATCCTTTAAAAATTTTATTTGTTTCTCTGACAAATTATAAATGTTTATATTTATGGGATACTGTGTGATGTTTTGGTATATGTATGTATACATCCTTGAAAGATTAAAGCATTGTTTAATCTGTCCCATGCTTTCTAGTACATTCTATGTTGACTGTTATTTAAAGAAGTGTGATTCATGATTCTAAATGTCCAAGAGGCATCAAAAACTGTGACCTCCAAAAAGGATTTCTTGCTTCTAAAATGTAGAGGAATACGGTATTATGTAACTTAAGTAACTGTTTTTACAATAAGACTTTACAGATTCCAGGAATATTATGTTCACGGAACAGACTGTTTCTGTCTATTGTATGATTATACTTCCCACATGTATTGGCCTCACAACTCTCCTCTCCCAGTACCCTTCTGGTCCCAGTACTTTCCTGTCATTCACTCCATCTTTGTTTGTTTGTTGTCTTTCCAGGACACCTATTATAATTGCAACCCTGAAAATGTAATTGTCTAGCATACTTAGCATGGCAGGGAAAAAAATAACAAAACAAACTCAAACCTTAGAAAACTGAATCCATAGTGGTCTAAAATAATAGTCTTATAGTCAATTACTATAGAAAATTAATAACTCATGGAAAATAATACAAAACCATAAAGTGAATCCAGTGTATTTATTTTCTGTCGCTTTTAGGCATTTCTAGGTCCGATTTTGTGTCATTTGTCATAAAGAAGCTGGCCTTTCTTGATTTGTGCCTTCTGTTGAAGCAAAGGATCACACCACTACTTTATGACCTAGTGGTTCAAAAAGCTCTTGTTGCAAGAAATACAGAACACATCTTTGAACAAACTTCCTCTCTTAATCTAGTCCTAGAAATTGCTCCATGTAGCGCAGTTTCCTGGGAATCAGGGGAGGTGGTCCCAACAGTGTGTATTTTAAACAGTTGCCCCAGTCCCACTTGTCTTTAATGAATTCCTTTTCCATACATGGACTTTATAGTCCTGACAAAATATCACAAATAATAAACTGATATGCCTACAGTTGATTAATATGTAGTTTTTAAAATTTACAACCAGGTGACTTTCTTCCTCACATTTATAACCAAGTTCATTTCCTCTCATTTAGTGTGTTCAAAAGTTGATTAATTTTCCTACCGAATGTATCACTTGGACCATACTTAATAAAACAAAAGGTCCGTTTATTTTTATTTGCCACTGTTTTGTTACATCAGTAAGCAAATGCTGTATGTGGAGGAATTTACTTTCCATTTCCTTTTAAAGTAATTCAAAAATTATATTCACTGACAGATATTTTTGAACATTAGACTAGCTGAATATTATAGATTTAATTCACGTTTTAGGGTGTCCCAAGAAGGTCTCAAGTCTTATGTATTTTTTATGCTTATGCTTATTTGGAGAATAATAGTTGATTAATATTAGTTGACTAAAAGAATGTTCATTCAAATACTTATATTTCTGGTTTATAAGACAGTTGCAGAGTGGCAAGGCAAAATCATTATTCATTGACTATGTCAAATATTTCTCAAATGACAAATCTAATATTTGTGAATAAAAATCTCCATTCCTAGGTCTATTATCACATTAATGATGGTCAGATTTCAAAGAGAAAACACAGATTTCTCTTCTTGATAAATTAATTGACATAGAAGGATAATGGTCTCTATCATTAAATATGTTTGACATATAATGATAGAAGTAGATGCCCATAAAATTAAATTGACATATAAAACAAACAAGTCATAGTGCTATAATTCATCAAAGAATATTCAATTAGAATCTTTCTGGAAACATTTTTTTTTCCAGCTATAATCCCACAAGGCCTATAGTCTATTTTATTTTTTTCATTTGTATACATTTAAGCGCTGTGAGTGTGATTTTATTACATGGACATGCTGTGTAGTGGTGAAGTCTGGGCTTTTGCGGTATACATCACCCAGATAATGTGTGCTTTACCCACTAAGTAATTTCTCACCACTCCCATCCTTCCTTCTGACATACACCTGTGACTCCCAGTTTCTATCGCTCTATTTCTGTGTCCGTGTGTATGCATTACTTAGCTCACGCTTATAATTGAGAATATGTGGTTTTTAACTGTGTTTCTGAGTTGTTTCACTTAAGATAATGGCCTCTGCACTGCTGAAAAGAATATGATTTCATTCTTCTTTATCGCTGAATAGCATTACACACACATCACATTTTCTTTATTCAATCATCTCTTGATGCACACTTAGGCTGATTCCAGATCTTTGCTATTGGAGTATAGTGAGGCCTGTGATACATATACAAGAGCAGGCATGTTTTTGAAATAATGATTTATTTTCCTTTAGATAGATACCCAGTAGTTGGACTGTTGGATCAGAACATCACAAGTACCCAATAACCATATACAACTATTTATGCACCTATAATAATCAGGACTTTGAAAAATAAAAAGTTAAATAATTAAACCATCTCTGCAAAACAATTACACTTTCATTTATATTCAAAGAAAAAGTCTCGTAACCCACTTCCAACTCTTTTTGGAAGTTCTCTAGGTTTTCTCTTTGTTCTTAAATAAAATTTCTCTTTGTTATACGGATCAAAAAATAAATTAAGAAAACTAGTAATGAAATATTTATGCCATATTAGCCCAGTGAAATGATGCAATTCATAGTCTGTCATTCTGTAGAATAGAAGAATCCAATTTACAAAATATTTTCTTGTCACAGAGATTTATTTCTTCTCTTCATAATCAATAGAATAAGAGTTTCAAGCCTTGCTTAGTGTAGTGGGCCAAAATGACAATTGTCTCCATCTGCCTTTCTGTAATTCTATTTTGAGTCTCTGAGAAATCTTCATGCTGTTGTCCATAGATGGGGTATTCATTTACACTCTCACCAGCAGTGTATTACTGTTGCCTTTTCTCCACATCATCACTGACATGTTAATTCTTTTTTTTTTTACATTTTATTAATAGTTATAACTGGTATAATATGTATTTCATAGTGGTTTTAATTTTCTCTTATCTGATGATTGCTAATGTTAACCAAATTTTTTTTTTATATTCTGGTTGGCCATATGTATGTGTCTTTTAAAGTGTATATTCATGATTTTGTTCACTTTTTAATAGTGTTGTGTTATTTTGTTATTGTTGTTTTGTTCCTTATAAATTCTGATAGTAATTACTTCTCAGATGTCTAGTTTTCAAATATTTTCTCCCTTCCTCAGGCTGTTCACTTTGTTCATTATGTTGTTGGGCATGACGTTGCTGGTTTAATTAAGTCCCATTGATCTATTTTTTGTTTTTGCTGCATATGCTTTTTTTTTTTTTTTTTTTTGAGACGGAGCCTCATGCTATCCCCCTGGGTAGAGTGCCATGGCATCACAGCTCATAGCAACCTCCAACTCCTGGGCTCAAGCGAGTCTCCTGCCTCAGCCTCCCAAGTAGCTGGGACCACAGGCGCCCACCACATGGCCATTTTTTGGTTGCAGCCATCATTGTTGTTTGGCGGGCCCAGGCTGGGGATTTGAACCCGCCACCTTAGGTGTACGTGGCTGGCGCCCTAGCTGATTGAGCCACTGGAGCCGAGCCGCACTCACTCCTTCTCAATCTCCTCAGCCTGCGGGTGCTTGAGCCTCCGGGCCTTATCCACATCCAGGAAGAGGTCCTTGAGCAGCACCTCGGCCTCCTTCAGGCTGCGGCCTGTCTCCTGCTGGTGCTGCAGGGCCTGGCTGTGCTCGCTGTTCACCCGGTCCTGTGGGCACGGGACAGGGAGTCCCACACACCCTTGCTGTCTCATCATGGCAGGCCTGAGTCCCACCTTTGGGGCCCCAGTATACCAGCCAGCCTCAAGGTCAGAGGATCAAGCCCAGGACATCTGTGGGGCAGGCAGCAGGGACATGAGGGGAACCCTGGCTTCTCCCTTTGATCCTCAAGATTGGGAGCCCAACTAAGAAGGGAGGCCAAACCCTTTCTTCCACTGTTGCCAGAGAGCCGGCAGTATAAGATAGGGGTGTCTGTGCCATCTTCACCATCACAGCTGGGCACTCTGGGTCTGCTAGGCATGACAGTGGGTCTACTGTACCACTAGACTGTCCCCACGGCCCCCCACCTGCTGCATGGGCCTCACCTGCTGCAGCCTCTTCTGGGTCTCCAAGATGTCCCTCTCTACCTGGTCGGCATTGGCTTGCATGCGGGAGATGAGCAGGGCCAGTTCTTGAGTGGCAGCTCTGGTGGGTGGTGGGAACAGAGGCTAGCATGGTGGCCCCTAGTGCCCCACCCAGGTGAGGTCCCCTATACCCGGGCTCACTGCTCTGGAGGGAGGAGTCCATGGGTTGGGAGGACTCCGAGGTCTCTTTGGAGGAGACTGAGATATTCAGTCCTGGAGGATGTGGGTGACAGAATTGTTCCCAACATGAGGCTTCAGAAAGTGAGGGTCTCAGGTGTATGTGGCACAGGGGACCAAGTGAACCTGGCATCTTAGCCTCAGCCAAGAGCCCTGGCAGTGAGTCTCTAGCCTGCCCAGCCGCCTGCCCACTTGCACAGCACCCAGGAAGCAGGTGTGTCATTGGCTTAGCTGCTAATACCTGAAAGCCTGGCGGGGCCCTGAGGAAACGCCACTGGGCTAGCTGCAAGCAAGGAACCTACTTCCTCCCACTCCAGCCCTGTCTCTCTCTCCCCGTCCCTGCCCACCCAGGGGTTTTGCCACTGTCTAGGCTTTAGGCACCAATGGGAGGAGCCACTCCAAGTTGTGGTGGGAGGGGCAGAGATTTGAAGGTTGAAAGCCCAGACAGGGATCTGATTTGCTCTGGTTCACAGTCAGGAACAGAGGGTAAGCCTAGTCTTGTGCCCCAGGATTGTGACTATGTATTTGTTCAGCAGTCTCTAATAGGGCACCTGCTGTATGCTTGCATTTACTCTCTGGAGATCAGGGCAGAGTGGTCTAAGCCTCATGAGAATGGCACCCTGTGGGGGTCACAGTCCGGGGGAAGGGGAAGCCTTCATAGAGCTGGGACTTGAACTAGGGGTCAAAGGATAGGCCTGGTGGAAGTGCAGTGCTGATAAAGACAGCCTGTTCTTTCAGACAGTCTGAAAGAACTCTGTGGCCAAGATGGCCTGGGTTGGAGCCTTTTTTATCACAGCTGCTGTGTGACCTTGGGCAAGTTACTCAGCCTCTCTGTGCCTAAGGTTGCTTACTTATAAAATGGGTGTTTAATACTATTTACTCCTCAGGGTTACTGTGAGCATCAATCAAGTTAATCTAACTGAAGCATGCAGGGCAGAGCCAGACACAGATTAAGCATCCAACCTGTTTTTATTCCACTAGGGGGTAAGCACTCTGAAGGCAGGGACCCAACAGCAGCCCAGTGACTACAGCAGTCTCAACACACAGGAAGTGCTCAGCAGATAAGTGCAGATGAGGGGAGTGAGGAGCCTATTTCAGGGGCTGCAACCAAAGCCAAAGGGGCCCTGAGGATGGAGCTGGCTCAGGCCAGTGCACTGCTGAGGACTCAGGGCCAGCCCCTAGGACAGCTACTCCCATTGGTAGCAACACACTCCACCCTGGGTTGGGCTAAAGTGTCCCAGGGAGGATTGGTCACTCTAGTGAGAGTCTTAACTGGAGTCTTAACCACCCTTTCCTGTCTGTCCAGAGGCCCAGCCTCAGTGTCTGTCAGGGCCTTGATCCCTATCAGGGTAATGAGCGACCCACTCCCACACCAACCCATCCTCTCTGCTCTCATCTGGACACCAGCCCAGGCAGGTTGCCACCACCACCTGTAGAGGGGGCTGAAGCCAGCGATTGGGAAGAACACCACCAAGTCTATCTGTAGAGAGCCAGAGCTGGGCCCAGCAGACAGCCGGGTGACTCAAGGGAGCCATGGCTCCCCATCCACATACCCACACAAAAAGAAACCCCCCAGTCCTTTAACAAAATTCTCAAGGCCCAGTGCACTGCTCACTCAAGGTCCTCCTGCTCACCCTGCATCCAGGCCCCAAGGGTCAGCCCAACCAAGTGGAGCCTTGAGAACAGAGCTGCCATCAGGAGCCAGATGCCTGGAGCCAGGCTCTCCCATTTCCCAGCTTCTTGGCAGTGGGGTCAGCGGCTCCAACCCTGGGCCCTTTGGCCTCGGGACACCAAATGCCAGTACTGGGTTGGTCCTAGGCTCTAGGCTGCCACTGTCAGGTGCTAAAACACTTGGGATAAGCAGTACCTTTACCCCAGCTCCCCAGCCCCACTCACCGGCTGTGTTTGCTGGGGGAACCCTTCGGAGACCCCTTGGCTGGGGAGCCCTTGGGGGATCCCTTCCCCTGGGAGCCTTTGCTCAGGCCCTTGAACATGGTCGTAAAGGTAGATGCTGGCTCAGGCTGGGTTCAGCTGGCACAGGAGGGCAGGTGGGTGGCGGGCAGGCGTCCTTGCTGGCTGGTCAGCTGGGCTCTGGCACAGTGGAACGGTTGGGCCTGGAGAAGGCAGTTTCAGGAGGCCCCTCCCTGCAGGTGAGGCGGCAGCGAGGGGCCTGGGCCTAGGGCTGCCGCGCAGGCACCTGGCTGGCTGCACTTACACCCGCCCTGTACAACCAGTCTGGGAGGAAAGGGCATCGCCCACAGGGCGGGGCGCCAAACCTGCCCGACTCCCACAGAAGGTTTGGGCTTGTTACACCCACACACCCAGAGGGAATTCAGCAGCAATCACACCCAGATAGGGAAATAGCCAAGGCCTAGAGAACCAGAGCTAGAGACAGGCAGACAGAGACACACACACACTCTCAGGCACAGCACGGCCCAGGAGCCCCAGGGCAGGTAGGCCCTCTCTGTGGCTTATGCCTAGGAGAGGTGGGGCCCTCCTCCAGCCCACGGCTCCAGTTCTCCACCTCCTGTTCTCCCCTGACATGATGGAGCAGCCAGGGGACATTCACCCTAGACAACTGGCACAAAGTACATTTCAAAAAGTGGGTACCACCAGCTGGGTCTCCAGGTCATCCCCTCTGGGTGTGGCTGTAGAGCTGGATGTGGGAGGACGCACATCACTGGGGTCCTCAGGATTCTCAGGCCAACTCCAGACAGGCCAGGGTGTGCCTTGGACACCCACCCCAAGGAGCCACCAGCACACACCTTCAGGTGCTGCTAAACCCAGGCTCTGGCTGAGCCCCTGGGAACCTGTTGCATGCCTGCAATCAACTGCTCTCAGAAAGAGGCCATTTGTTTGCTGACTGTAGGGCCAGGGGCCATCCCTTATCACCCCCCTCTCTTCTCATGCCCAAGTCAGCACAGCTGCCCTCCCCTTTCAGACTGGCCTTTGGGGTGGGGGGTGGCACTCACTGGAAATGGGGCCGGGGTGTGTGGTGGCAAGATGTTTTCCGCTGAGCTGAACTGGGCAGGGGAGAGGTGCTTTGTGCAGAGGGCAGGCACCCAAAGGCTAGAACATTTGTGTTTCTCCTCTCTGCAGAAGCCCTCCTGGAACTAAATGAGCCCTGCAGGGGACCTTCACACGCCTGGAGATTAGGGACTAACTGATTCACTGCAAGAAAAACAAGAGCTGACTTTCCGGTGGCGTGACTGTCTCATGCTGGATCAAATTAGACCCAGATAAAGGCTGCTGGACAACTGGCAGGAACACCTGGGCTCTGATGCGATTTGTCATCACAGGAGGCTCCTGCCCATATGGCAGGGACCCTGGCCCCCAAGAAGAAAACAAGGGAAAGATATCAACAGAGAGCATGGCTCTCTGTGCTTCTCTCTGGCCTCTCAGCCTTTGGAGAGAGAGGATTTATTCACTTAGAACTGTTTTTCAACCTTTTTTTAATCTCACCACACACTTGAACCTATAGTTAAACTTCCATGGCACATTTAAATTATGTTCATCAAAGAAAAAAAAAAGATTTAAAAAAAGAGAATGTATTCACTGTGTTTTGAACTTCTTTCGAAAATAATTCAATTGGCTCGGCGCCTGTGGCTCAAGCGGCTAAAGCGCCAGCCACATATACCTAAGGTGGCGGGTTCGAATCCCCAGCCCGGGCCCGCCAAACAACAATGATGGCTGCAACCAAAAAATGGCCGGGCGTTGTGGCGGATGCCTATAGTCCCAGCAACTTGGGAGGCTGGGGCAGGAGACTCGCTTGAGCCCAAGAGTTGGAGGTTGCTGTGAGCTGTGATGCCATGGCACTCTACCCAGGGGGATAGCTTGAGACTCCATCTCAAAAAAAAAGAAAATAATTCAATTAATGATCTTCAGAAATTTTCACAGCATTGGCTTGGTGCCTATGGCTCAAGTGGCTAAGGCACTAGCCACATACACCTGAGCTAACAGGTTCGAATCCAGCCCAGGCCCACCAAACAACAGTGACGGCTGCAACCAAAAAATAGCTGGGTGTTGTAGCAGGAGCCTATAGTCCCAGCTACTTGAGAGGCAGAGACAGGAGACTCGCTTGAGCCCAGGGGTTGGAGGTTAGAGTGCCCACGACACTCTACCCAGGGCGACAGCTTGAGGCTCTGTCTCAAAATAAATAAATAAATAAATAAAAATTTCACAGCACACCTAAGATCCTCTCATGGCATACCAGTTGAAAATCATGGATTTAAAAGGCCAGAATGGGACAGACTGACTGGATGGAGACCTTTGGTGTCCCACACAGCAACCACAAGCCCTGCTATGTGTGGCTGTGGAGCATTTGAAAATGCAGAGTCCACATGCAAGTGTGCTTTTTTTTTTTTAGAGTCTCACTATGTCACCCCCGGTAGAGTGCTATGGCATCACAGCTCACAGCAACCTCCAAACTCTTGGGCTTAAGCAATTCTTTTACCTCAGCCTCCCAAGTAGCTGGGACTACAGGCACCCACCACAACACCCAGCTATTTTTCTTTTTTCTTTTTTTTGTAGAGACAGAGTCTCACTTTATTGCCCTTGGTAGAGTGCTGTCACATCACAGCTCACAGCAACCTCCAACTCCTGGGCTTAAGCAATTCTCTTGCCTAAGCCTCCGGAGTAGCTGGGATTACAGGCGCTCACCACAACGCCCGGCTATTTTTTGGTTGCAGTTCAGCCTGGGAGAGGTTTGAACCCGCCACCCTCGGTATATGGGGCCGGTGCCCTACTCACTAAGCCACAGGCACCGCCCAACACCCGGCTATTATTTTGCTGCAATTGTTTAGCTGGCCTGGGCTGGGTTTGAACCCACCACCCTCGGTGTATGTGGCTAATGCCATAACTACTGTGCTACGGGTGCTGAGCCCAGATGTGCTTTATGTGTAAAATTCACATTGAATTTTAAAGACTTACATGGAAAAAGAATGTAAAACCTCTCATAAATGTTTTGTATTGATTACATATTGGAATATTTTTAATATACTCAGTTAATGAATTTTTTTTTTTTTTGAGATGGAGCCTCCAGCTATCCCCCTGGGTAGAGTGCCATGGCATCACAGCTCATAGCAACCTCCAACTCCTGGGCTCAAGCGAGTCTCCTGCCTCCGCCTCCCAAGTAGCTGGGACCACAGGTGCCCGCCACAACGCCCGGCCATTTTTTG